>JAECUM010006846.1:0-112043 GCA_016617855.1 Megalonaias nervosa
TTGTATATGTCCGCTGTGATGGCATTTGATGTCCGACCGGAACCGTTTGTTTTTAAAACCAACGCATATAACCAAATTGCTATCGAAGGTTCCCTCCCTGGTCTCCACCATTGGTTATGTAACACAGGCCACTTTTATATTTGTTTACTGCCTACCCCATCCCACCACACCACACCCCCGAGTCCAACCACACAATCCGAGCGCTATCCCTTTATCCTTCCCTTGGAAATATTACTTTTCGTTGCAAAAACAATTTTGCACATATCACTTAATCACTTAAATATGTTCCCTACCATTCTGGCAAGGCATTGTAAAGATCATTCTCTCATGATGGCAACCAGACGAGATAGTTTAACTATATCTCACAAAAAGTATATTGTTGCAAACAACCTGTCGATATAGTCATCCATTTGGCAATGACAAGGTTTCATGATGGGTGTAATGGCGGCAATATTAGATGACAGATCCGCACCATGGCTTTTATGTAGGACCAACTAGACAGCATAAGAAGTATTTTCATATTCGACATATTATACATCATACGAGATATTTTAAAGTAGGCCTCATGAGGATATGATCATCCATTCAAGACTAGTAATGTTAATAAGATTTCCAACATGGCATGTGATGCCCATGTTTGATGTCAGACCGGAACCATTTTTATTTTAAACCCTGACTTACAAAGGTATGTGCCTTTGCACCACCAGGGGTTATGTCACACACACGCCTTGCCTATTGTTTATTATTTAACACCCTTCCACACCAAATCCTCCCCCACCAATCCAACAATAATCATGTAGCCTTCCCTGGGAAATAGAACATTTCTTGGCAAAAACAAATGTGTGCATACCACTTAAATGTTTTCACTACTATGCTGGCAAGGTATATCAAAAATCATTTTATCAGGATGCCAACCAGACGCAATAGTTTAAGTAAGAAGATTAAATTGCATGTATGTACTTTACCTGCTCAACCGGATAAACGAACGCGCGCACAAACACGGTGATGTCCCATGACCAATAATCCATGCAGTGTGATATTTTTTCTTAGGGAATATGAAATGCGGTAATTTATTTTCGGAGAGCACTCCTTGCAATCGTTAGGCACTGTACTATTGCTCTTAATGTAAATGTAATAATAACATTTAAAAGTATGGGGTCAATTACATTAGGCTAATATATGCACCTAAAATGCAAAACAGATGTTGGAATATGACATGTATTAAATCTACAGAAAATGAGACGGCAGCGTTCCATACACATTAGTCATATAACGGTTCCCTATTCAAATAGACCAAGGACAACACTGTATATCTATGTATCCGTACATGTGATAATTCCCCACTACTCAGGAAAATCCTTATTTTGAACCACGATTGTAAAAATAGAAAAACTGAAAGACATAGTTATACGGGTAGCTGTCTAGTTGATGTTGACTTTGTTTGGGAATTCTCAAACAAATATTGCACTGTTCATGGCTCACAGTTCACTTTCGTATAATTTGATTTTTACATAAATATTAGGGGTGCAAATAAATTGGTGTTGATTTGTAGTGAATTAAAAATGTAAATTTTCACTATTTTTTTCTCGCTGTTGGAAAGTGATCGGAGCGTGAAAATACATGGGTGATGATTTATAGTAAGTTATAAAATGTTTTTGTTGTTGCTCTTTTTTGGGGTTTAACACTATTTTTCAAATGCATGATATGCTATACATGGCGGCCAATATATATGGTGGGGAAAGAACCCGGGAAAACACCAGTTTCATTTGCATGCTGCATGGCACATACAGACTTGTTGACCTTGCCCTATGCTGTGTAGTCAGATTGTTTTCTGCAACTGAGTTCTTACAAGATCAGGTTCTTTATGTGAAAACCATGAGGCCATGATCACTAAGTGTTTTAGGCACTGGATTCGTCACCAAAAGGTTGCTGGTTTGGTTCCCACATTGTACTCCGTATCGGGTACTATGGTGTGTCCTTGGACTGTATATCCTATATGATCTGGATGTGCCGCACAAAAAGTAGGAAATGAGGAAAGAAAATCAACAACAAAACACAAAGTAAACACAAACCAACCAAACAAACACACAAACAGAAGAACAAGAGTTTTAAAGAATTTTTATATTGGAATCATTGCACTTATCTCTATATGTCTTATACACAAACAAATATAGCTTGGACAAATTAGTATTTTTTTTCATAAAACAGCAATACATTTCCTTGTTTGTATTATATCGGAAATGAAGATTATTTTGTGTGTGTGTGTGTGTGTGTGTGTGTGTGTGTGTGTGTGTGTGATTTGGATTTTTAACGTAGCTTTAACAATTTTTCAGTCATATCGCTACGATGTCTGCAGTGTGGCAGTTTATAGTGATGTCTAGCACTGGGGCATCATGCCGCAGACATGTAGCATGATGTCCCACCCAGTCACATTATCCTGACACCAGTCCGACCAGTCCTAACACTAACCTCATAATGCTGAGCGCCAAGCGAGGCAGCTGTTAGTACCATTTTTGTAAGTTTTTGGTATGACTCGGCCGGGGATCGAACCCACGACCTACCGCATCCGAGGCGGACGCTCTAACCACTATGCGATTATTTTATGTGCTTCAAACGTATTATGAACGGAGAGATAACTTATAGAAATATTTATATTAATATCACATATATATGTACATGTACATCAGGAAGATTATTTTCCCCTAATATGATATTAAACTATTATGGAAACATTTGAATTGCATGCAACACTATTAAAAGACGATACAAAATTATTTATGTCTCATATGACATGCGAATGTATTGGGTTGGGTTACATGCTTGTATACAACAGAGACAAGTGAGCCAAGGAATTTGAGCATGATTTTCAAATATTAGAATACTGTTTATTTAAGAAAACATGGAAAATGCGATATCTTTCCTTCATCTCGATCAGTTTTAATGGCATAATATTGTCATTATTTGCAATGTGTTGATATAAACAAGCAGGAAACTTTAATGCTTGAACATGTTTTGTTTCATTGTAGTTTGCGATCAAGGATGAAAAGTTTCTACAAATAATACGAGAGTAATTAGGAGAAGGACAGAATGGAATAAAAACGATGGATTTTGTTAAGAACTAAAGAATAAATGTGCATTCAGATGTGCGAAATGTTCTTGAAATCTGAATTTGAAGACTGAGATATCTGATTATATGGGAAATTATCTAAGTGATTAGAATATTCATTTCAACCTGTCAACTGGATATTCCCGACTTCCAAGGACATATGAAGCTGAATATAATACGTTGTAAAATGTACACTGTGTTTGTAATTAATGAGCCAAATAGACTGTCACACATTATCTGTAACTTCGCCATTATTATGTGTAGGAAAAGCATGGTACTTGCATGTACAGTTCTTTCAAACATGAATTGCAAAACGTCTTCATGCGGGATGAACTTGCGTAGATGATTCGCCACACGCGGGAAACCGACATCGTCAACTTGGATTCGTCAACAGTACCTGGAACAAACTTTGTATCATCCTTGGTAACACCTGAACAACTTTTGCATTTTGCCTCGTCTTGCACAGCCACGTGAAGTCGTCGATTATTTACATTGTTGCTTTTCCAGGGGCGCCCCTAGACAACAAAATAATTTACCGCTGTTGTATTCAACGTAGACGTTGCAAACTCGGATGAGCGGCCCAAGATGCAGATATCTCTCCGTTTGGAGAACTATGTGCACTTGGGCGTTTACGACCTCCCATGCGATTGTCGATTTTGCGTTTTCAAAGATAAAGTCACTTAGAAACTATGCTTAACGAATACACATGATACTATTTACCTGTCCTGTTTATGTAACACTTTAAAAAAAAAGCAAAAAGGGTTATATAAATAAAACATTTAATGAAGCAAAAGGCAAAACCTATTATGTACATATAAGTACATAGTCTAGTCCTTATTCAGTGTCTTCTCGCGCGTCATGGCTTTTCTCTTGTATTCATTAAATGGAGCATCTCTTGTCACTGTCCTGCAAGCATTGATGGGCTCCATTTGCCCTGATAGCGTTTCTCAATTGTTGCAATGTCCTGGTGAAATCTCTCGCCGTGTTCGTCGCTCATTCCTCCGCAGTTCGGTGGAAAAAATCTAGGTGAGAGTGCAAAAGATGTATCTTTAATGACATGTTGCAACCAAGGCATTTGTATGCCTTGAGGATATTTTCCACCAATTCCCTGCAGTTGTCTGCCTTGTTGTTTCCGAGAAAAGTTGTCGCCACTAACTGTAAGGCTTTCCATGCCGTCTTTTCCTTGCCACGCAGTGCACGGTCAAATGCATCATCTCGAAGGAGTACACGAATCTGAAGACCAACAAGACACCTTCTTTATGTTAGCTTCACTTATCCTTGGAAATTTTCCATGGAGGTACATGAAAGCTGCTTGTGTTTTGTACATGGCCTTGACAAAGTTCTTCATCAGACCCAGCTTGATGTGCAAGGTTGGTAACAAAATCTTCCTTGATTCAACACGTGGTGGATGCTGAACACTTTTCCTCCCAGGTTCCAATGACTGTCGGAGTGGCCAATTGTCTTGATTTTGTGGGAATCTCTCGCACGACTATCCCATCCGCAGAGAAAACAGCAGTACTTTGTGTATCCAGTCTGCAGACCAAGCAAGGGAGCAAGAACCTTCAAATCTCCACAAAGCTGCCACTGATGTTCATCATAGTTTATGCATCTCAAACGTTGTTTCATGTTCTCATAGGTTTCCATCATATGGACTGCATGATCAACTGGAATTGATGGCAAAACATTGCCGTTATGCAGCAAAACAGATTTAAGATTCGTCTTCGATGAATCAATGAACAGTCACCACTCATCTGGATCATGAACGATGTTGAGGGCGGCCATCACACCATCGATGTTGTTGCAAGCTACAAGATCAACTTCCATGAAGAAGAATGGGACAAAATCATTTTGACGGTCACGGAAAATGGAAACCCTAACATGACCTGCCAGGAGATTTCACTGCTGTAGTCTGGAGCCCAACTGCTCTGTCTTACTTTGGATAGTTCCAAATCCCTGACAAGGTCATTCAGTTCACCTTAGGTTATGAGCTGTGCTTCAGAGGACGAGGATGGGAGAAAATATGGGTCATGTGACACTGATGGCTCAGGACTAAAAGTTTCATCCTCTTCCTCCTCCTCGTCTGACTCAAGTGAGATTGATTCTTGTGCATAAGGAACCGGCAGTCCTTCTCCGTGGAGTACTGAGCATATAGTTGATGGAATGTTTGGATAATGCACAGTTCACTTTTTCTTCTTCGACACACCTTTCCCAACTGGAGACACCATGCAGAAGTAACAATTGATGGTATGATATGTTGGCTCTCTCTAAATCATTGGCACTGCAAAAGGTATATATTTCCTTTTCCTGTTGAACCACTGGTGAAGATTTGCTGCACAAGGGTTGCAGCATATGTGTGGGGCCCACTTCTTGTCCTGATCTCCAGTTTTGCAGCTAAAATAAAGGTGATAGGCTTTCATTAACCACAGTGGTTCTACTGCACTTTTGCAATGCAAAAGTCACTTCATCACAAACATAGGAGACGTTATCTGCATTGTTCACACAAGTACGAGGCATCTCTGCTCACTTTGGCTATAATGTTTCCGTTTGCAAAATCAAACACTGACAAATAAGAGAGCACGACACCGTATGACTTCTAGAGCTGATATAGGGCAATGTGTTCAGCAGAGTGATGTAAGCTTAGTTATGATTGCATCATCCATGACTTCTAGGAATAACATGATGCACTTCATATCATGTATGACGCAATACCAGCTTCAGATTGCAGCATGCATTGTTTTGCCTAAAATGCAAGTACTGTCCCAACCCAGTCATATATTTATTCAGAGATCCAGTCAAAGATGTATTTTAGTCATTTTGAGTTTAAATTGAGATCACTTTCCCTTATAACTCACTTATCCTCCGCCATTCCCAAGACAAGGGTCGTATTTACTGACCCAGTAACATATTTTTAAAACTAGAACCAATCAAAAATTTTAAGCATCATTTTCGTTCTCAGTGAACCAGGTTTAGTCACGTTTGACTACATTGATTTCGGAAGCATTTTGGCTGTAGACCAGTATAATCGTTGGTAACATAGATATTGCCTGGGCAGATATATTTTATTTCTAGTACATATTAAATGTAATAGTCATCGCCAGAAAATATGTATAAGCTTGTATGGAAATATTTCAGTATACCCAAAGTTACAGCGAACTGTGGTTTAGTCAAATAAACCCAGATATCATGGCAAAATCAAAAATGGGTCTGTTTCGTCGCTATTCAAAACAATTAGTAGACCACATCTATATCTGCACTATCGGATAATATTCCTTTTTATCATTAGCCAACCATCATGAAACGAAGAAATTATAATCGTGTATATTGAAACATCAGTACATCTAGACTGTAGAGATTGTTTCCCTATTGTGTTCCATACAGCAACCTGCTTATATAAAGTGGCATGCTTTCCCAACTGGTGATATTCATACAACACATTCTAATCCCGTGTTATCAAATAAGCCAGTCTTCTTGTGGATGACGACGGCATATCAAATGTGCAGTAAATGCAACTACATGTATTTATCACAAACTTGCAAGTAACATGAGACATTTAGCATATGATGAAACGAATAGGCCCGAGACACCGATATCGCACGGTTTCTGTTTATCAGCTATATCGCACCCCTTGATCTATATTACCAGCCCCTCAACAGTGGTAGGTAGGAGAGTGTTTTCTCTCAACACTATTGATTTCGAGTATGTACGATTGCTGTGTAAGATTGCTATCGAGACAATAAACAAACAAGAAATACAATAAACTGACACTAGACAAAATAAGGATCATGCCAAATTGATTCAGAGCTCAAGTTTCTGTAGGACCTACAGCTGAAAAAACAAGCTAAACGAACATAATTGGTTGTAAAGTATTTGTGAGTCCAGTGCAGTACTAAATACCTTTCATTTTTGTTTATTCAATGTCAGACTAGGGTGCTTTGTCCTGTAATATATAACGCCAATCAGAATACACAAATGGCTGATATTACACAATCATATCAATACATCCACCTTATTATTGGTCATATGTAATGTTATGTATATTTAATTTGCATTGCTTATTAGGTTTTTTTATTTCATTATACACTCTGGGTAATGTACAATTGTATGTAATAGTTGACCTTGTCCAAGATCAGTGACAAGTTAGTAAACAACATTGGATAACTATTTGGATTATTATCTTCAGCTGAATCAATGACATTGGTTTTCACATAACTAGACATGTTGTATGTGATGATTGTCACATCCTTTATTGTAACACAGCTTCTAATTATTCTAGAACAATGAACGTTTGACCCTATAAGGGTTTTTATTTTATGTCTTAGCTTTTATATAAATAGTGTCTATCTGACAATTAATCATTCGTGCGATAACGTCTGACCAGAATCAGTTTTAACATTGTTGTATTCGATTTGATTTGGGCTGAAATTATTTAATTCAAATTTATTCTTCTCAAGAAATTCAAGGTCTTTCTTTATAATATAATTATATTGAATTCAAACATGGATATATCCTTGGAATGTGCCATTGTGATTCATCAGCGTAGCCTTGGCACATCGCCACGACGCAAGCCATCACAGACATATCAACACATTCAGCGTTGGAAATTATTGTGGTACTACTGAAGTTTATTCATACCTTTATTCATTAGGACTTGTATCATAAATTCTAGCATTATTTTGGGATTCTGTTCAAAATACCTTAAGTTATTTTGTATTGTATCTTTGTCATTTAGAGAAATAAAATTGTTCTTGAATTTTACAAAACTTGTTGGTTTTCGCTCCTTTCTGTTACTTTAAGACCGTGATAATATCGCGTATGTAAGACAAGCAATCAGAATTCAGAAACTCTTGAAAGTGTAACTACAACAACTATTTACCGGAAAACGTCGTTGAGAGCGAGATAAGACAGAAAGGCACCAACTGAATAGTTACGAATTTACAGATGGTTTGAATCTATGATAAATAGTGAACCACGTGGCAAAGTTCATCTCAAACCTAATAAAAAACACCAACCTATATCAACCGTCAACTTACATTTAACTCTAGGATAAAAATGATAATTTCGTGTTGATAAGGTGCGTTATACGATAATTGGCATATAATAACACGAAAGACAGAACGTAATCTAATTCGCAATGAAACAGGCTTTCACTTCCCGACTCAATCTATTGAAATTGTCTATGCACAAGCGACAAAGTCAATACAACGGTCATTTTCTTTACCTGGAAATTTAACTATTTTGTTTTAATTTACATCATATTAATTATCGTTCCTTTCCTACTGTCAGAAAATATGGGTTATTGTTTTCACGCAAGCATAAGCCTATCTCATACTCGATAAAATGATTAGACGGTATAGAAGTTTATGATCCGGGACGGTGTTCTGGAAAAATATGACTGTGTATTAGCTATTTCAAGACTAAGATACAGTCAGGTTGATAGTATCAGCAATAAGTTAAACCGGCGCATGTAGAAAATAAACAGGTAACTAAACTGAAGCAAACTGGCGACCGCTTTACAAGCAGAGACACGATTCTCTCAAATGTTACTGTGCCCTATCTGTTTGGATACGTTCGAAAGACCCAAAGTTCTCCCTTGTGGACACACATATTGCGCTACATGTCTACAGTCACAAAGAAGCAACAAGGTGACCAACAAAGGAACGTCCTAGGTGTGTTTCCATGGTCCGGTGTGTAGAGCGGATACACTCGCAATGAATCCTAATCTCAACATAGATAAGTGGGCGGAATCCTTGCCTTTGAACAGCATTGTGTCTTCTTTATTAGATGTTTATGTTGGTAAAAAGACACGGAAATCTTGTGAGCCATGAGTAAAGCTAGGAAAATAATAATTGGCAACCTCCTTTTGTAAGGAATGTGATCAATCTATGTGCATGACATGTAAACAATACCACGATGGATTTCCTGCCTTAAGACCGCATGGTATCATTAACACAAGTGATGGTAATGAGTCTTGTTTTCTCATACCCAATCTGTCCAACATGGAAGTATGTCTCAGAGATTCTGGTGAACGTATCAAATTCTCCTGTGGTGATCACAAAGATGTATGCTGTAGTACTTGCGTTATTCTGGATCATCGAAAATGCGATCAAGTTGTCATGATCGACGACATTCATAAGTCCTTCGATGACACAAAAATTTCAAGGAAGTGGAAAGTAACCTATCCAAATTTGAAGAACAGTTTAGGAAAGTAACAAGCAAAATGAAAGTAAATACTGACACCATTCGAAAGGACAAGGCCGACATTTTGCATCATATTCACTCACTCAAAGCCCAGCTGATTGCAAAGTTACAGAAACTTGAAGATGATCTCATTTCATCTCTAGAAAGCAATTGCAAATCTGAAAATTTAAGCCTTCAAGCCCAAGAAAGCAGAGGACAGAGTTTGATTACAACTATCCACAGTGAGTGTACCTAGATTGAACTCGTTATGCTCCACGGGTCAGAGGTCCAGAAGTTCATTATGCTACACAATTTGGATCAGAATCCGAGTAGGTATTTTCGAGCCATATCTGAGTATGAACAGAGCATTAAAGAAATCAGGATAAGTTTGGACGTTGATAAAACTTTTCAGATATTTGTGAATACCGTAAGCGATTTCGGGACCATTACTCTAATTTGCAATGATTTCGATTGGTCACTTTGTCCAGGCAATTCTGAAACACGATTTCAGACAGATAGCGTGAGCGGACCTGTCAAAACGACACTAAAAGAAGGAAAAACCTTGAAGGTGTCAGAGTTTAATGTGAAAGAATCAGGAGGTACCAATGTGTGCCACATATCAGACATTTTGCACTTGAAAGAGAGCAGAATACTACTGGTTGATAAAACGAATTGCAAAATTAAGATGTTCGGACAAGATTATAAGTATCAAGAGAATATGACATTGGAGCCATTAAGTCAATAGTGCTTACAAACTGAGGTCTTCGGTGAAAAACAATTAGATCTCCAGAAATATATTATGCTGAATACAATACAATACCATATATACAGTTATAGACAAAAACAAAAAAAAACGTGCAGACGAGAATCGCAAAGATGAAAAGATATATTTATATTGCCTACATAAATCACAAATAAGACAGAGCACCAGACAGATATATAAAGAGGATCAGATGGTAATATTTATTTTAAATAATTTTTCAAGAGAATGATTTATCGGATACATTTGTCAGGTCAAAATATCCGTCGTAAAATACGCGGCAGTTCAGCAGCAATAAATACAAGGCTTGTATTTTATAATATTTGGAAATAGTTGTTTTGTTTTTTACATTAATGCGTTCTGGTAGTGGTCACACTATTATAGAATAATCCTCATCTTCAGATATAAAGTAAAATCATAGCTATAGCATTTGATCTATTAGTGCTGGAATATTATCGACCTAGTGAGAAAATGTTCAGCTGAGCATCTCAGCATGATAATATTTATATAATATTCCCCGCCAGCTTTTGTTCTCTGTCTATGAACAACTTAACAGATGTGTTCACACACACACACACACACACACACACACACACACACACACATATATATATATATATATATATATATATATATATATATATATATATATATATATTTAGTTTTTCAGATGTATCGTCATCAGTCATCTCTCTCACTGGTATATGTGCCCACCCACATGTCCGTCGGTCGATAAACTGAAATCGAGGAGGGGATTCATATTTACGGTGATATTTTATGTTGATAAGACAAGAACTACAAATTCTGATCAGTATACACAAAAGTCATTTAACAAATATGACTTGCAAATGGCAAGCGATTTGGAGTCCATATGTATTCCAAGCAGTTTTAGTAGAGTAAAGAATGCAGAAGAACGAGTATTGATGTTTGCATGAGTTATGTCTCAAGTTCTGCAGACTTTCGATTCTAACTATTCTTCTTCATCAGTTCTGTCAGAAAGATATTGAAAATGGAAACTTTTGTAAGTAAAAGTGTATACAGCAAGACAGTCTAGTTTTTATAAAGCAGAATATTAATACGGTAAAATACTATAACCATATCGGATATATCGATATTGTGGTTATTTTGATGTAATAATAATATAGAATGTATTGTGGTTTCATGAATATGATAGATCATGTTTTAATGAGTTTTTGTTAACGAAAATTTATTTTGTAGTCTTTGGAAATAGTTACATCAAAAGTCACTTGTACTTTGGTCGGTCATTCTTATGACGATTACTTCTCGACACCACATACGTGGTAAATTTGGGACTTAAAAATTTAGACAAAGGCTCGGAAGGTTCATATTGGATATCTTAAGCACGAACAATGGGATTATCCTCAGTATTATTGACAGTCTGATTTTTCCATGAATATAGAATGTTATGCAATTAAGAAATTTCCCTGAAACTGCTGGAACTATGAGGTATTGATTTTTATTAATTTTTATCTAATTTGATTGTTCATAACTATCAATATAATTAAACTTGCAATTAGAGGACTAAGATTACCTTATAATTTCGTCAACATAATGTTTGTAAAATATACTGTCTGTGGCAGCTCTTGGATGATTCTAAAGTTGACTAGGTGAAGTTCTATTTCCTGCTTGAACTGCTGAAATCTATATTTAAAAACTATATAATGTATGACTATCCACTTAATAAGTCAAAATCATTCTTTAACACTTACGTCATAATAACTTACTACTGACAGTGTCACAACGACTCCATCTTGTGTCATCCCCAATTAGCAATAGCTGAGGCAATATAGAGCAAAACTATTTTTTCCTCAAAAGTTGCAGGAATTAAATTAAAAGTAAAATAAACGTATTTATTAGATGATTGAAAAAAATGTTATTTTAACACCAACAATTCTTATTATGAGGTTCTTCTTTCTCAAACATCTACAACAATTCGTTTACCAAATCATACTGGTTTGATTCCAACATAGTCTCTTTGAAGGAGTCGAATCTATGGGACTCGACATAAATTTTGGTTGTGAGAAAAGACTGACAAAACTCATGGTCATAAGTGGTTTAAGTACATGACACCAATTTTATCATATGACAATATTCGTGTAATACCCCGCGCTAACCCTCGAACCATCGTAATTGTCAAGAGATTTTTAGACTTCGGACCAGACTGATATCTCCAGATTGATATTTGACAATGATGTGCAAATCGCCACATAATCATCCTTTGATACAAAGAAGATAACCTATCATTCTATCACACTTGTTTATTCGTGCTCACTCTAAACGGTAACACACTTGACGTTCAAATGGCAAGTCAATAACACGATCCTCATCTTCACGTAGCAGCTGAAAGATTCTGCGTTAACCTGCTTTAAATATTGTCGTTATTTCTTCTTTAGATTAGTATTATATAACACCATTAGTATTTTAGAACACCCCACCAATTGAAACCATTCTGAACAAAACTAAAATGGAAAGTACTGTTGAGGAACTGATATGCAAGAGGCATAACATAATTATGAAACAAACTTAGAAACACGTTACTTTTTAAAACGATAAATTATTTGACTTGACAAGTTTCTCAGTGCATACCAATGGGAGGAAATTCATTCAAAGATATGCTAGATTGAACAAGAGATAAAAACAACCCGTATTAATGTATAGGATTTTGACATTTATTTTATTTATGCAATAAAAACAATTAGAGAGCATCCATAAAGACTACAGAAATATGACCTTGATGAATATTAGCAAACATTCATAAATGTCCAATAAATGTACAAAATATACAAATATCTGACAATTAATTTAATAATCATGTTATTGCATATGAACTAGTAGATAAACTTCTAAACCATTTAAATTAAAAACGAGATATTCATTGGTATGAACTCAAATGAACGAAGAGGAGGGAAAGAAAAATACGTATGCTGTATATATAACTGAATACAATTCAAGACAAAACCATAACAACGACTGCGACACAAACTTTTAGAAATAATACATAGCGCTGTATTTAGTAAACATATACGGAATCTCAAGATAATTTTCCTTTAGTTAGCGCCAACAAATGGCAAATAGGGTGATAAAACAAAACTACTCATGACTGATAAGGCTTCAGTGTGTATCAGTCTTGATACAGAACTATTATTATAGTTTCCTGCCAATAGTGACTAACAAAAAGAAATATATATTATACCACACACGAATCAGAAAGTACCTCAGTTGTATAAGGTTGAGTAAGGTAGTGTACGCACTGAACATATACATGTATTTAATCTACTCAGATGAAAGGATCACTCGATAGATATATATATATATATATATATATATATATATATATATATATATATATATATATATATATATATATATATATATATATATATATATATATATACTAGTATTGTATATGAATGACGAAAAGCGTTTTTGTTTAGTTTGTTTTGTTTTGCTTTTTGTTTACATAACATAATTCAATTATCGCATTTAAACATGTGCACTCGATAGTGACGGCTAAACTCTAAATGTTTCTATGCATGTTTGCTCCGTTAATTATCTTTGAGCGTTTCTACCGTTTCTGCTTCTATTTTGTCTGGAATAACATGATTTATTTCAACGCTTGTATTCCGTGATAAAGACGTTAAGCAAAATTCAATTATTTTTAAACATATCCAGCTTTGCTTAGTTCCTTACTACTCTTCAATGATCAATTCGATTTATTCCTACTTTCCTAGTTCGAGGTAAATCTTAAATTGCTACTCATTCACAATGGCATGATAGGTTTTGGCATGATTTTACTGCTACATATAATCAAATAGTACATCTATAACAGGGTACCTAGCTAATACTTTCTCCACGCTTATAGATTGGTACCATAATCATGCACGACTAAGAAAACGTCCTTTAGTTACTGTTAAGGCAATGAATATATTTCGAGATCTATTGAATAGCGTTCCAGTCCTTTACATAATCAAACTATGTGTTTCAATTGCATTGGATAATCTTCTGCGGTCCATTCCAATGCATCTTCGCTAGCCAAGGTTCCGATAACCCTAGCTACACCTTGGCGCAATGAACAGACATTTCTGTGCTTCTGGTCTCGGAATTTCATTGGATGCGGCGGCAAGCCACCGTATCCATTAAAAATTAAGTTGATCAAATTTGAACACTGTTCCTATGTGATCGAGACAAGAGGAACACAGAACTTTAATGGACTTGAACATATAACCAATTTTCCAGTGCCGCTCCGCGTTTGCACAAATACTTTTCACTCAAATACACCTGTAATGGCTTCCCTCTGGTGCATAGTCGATGTTAAACTTACAAAGTATCCTTTATAGGTCAATTGCGCCAACCCTTTTCGGCCGATGTACAATACATCATGCTGTTGGTTAATTGGCATTACATACTAAAGAAGACAACTCATGAAATCCAATAGATGTCGCTAGGACAAAGCATCGATATATCTGTTCGATCCGCCAAGGTGTAGATAGCGTTATAGTGAACCTCGTAGTGTCGTCTGCATTCGGGATCTCTCTCATGTCTGCCTTGATAAATCCTTTTCATTTATTTATCACAGTAACATCAAGCTATTCTTCAGAGAGATTACTGCAACTTCGCTTCCCGCGGAGGAAGTGAATATTAGTGTATGGGGCTAAACTGCTATTAAAATTGATAAAGAGGATCTTTAGGTCTTTATTTAAAGTCTCCATGACAGGTGCGATCAACAAATTCTTGCCACGGCCATAAAGCCATAATACGTCGTACAAATTGCCTACATTTCTGGCAAGCAAAATTTCCCCGATACGGTAACTATTGCATTAAATAGCATCCAAGTGAAATATCATTTGTAGAAGCTTAAAATAATTGTAAAGAAGTAACTGTTAATGAATTGATATAAAGGGGTATATATAAAACACATAAAATGGCATTAATTTTTGTTTCTGCTGTTTTGCTTCTGTTTAGTAACTTTTATCAGCATAATGCGGTGACAATGTCTTGATATTAGAGTAGGCAGCATGTGTTTTGCAGATACAGGTTGATATCAAGGCACTGATTGGTAAAATTACATTACTTCCGCAGGTTAAAATTTCGTTAATATTTTGTTAAGGGTGCTAACGTGACTAACTTCCTAACTATGAAAAGACATGCTCAACCCTAATGTGTGAAATTAGATAATAACTGAATTAATAAATGCAATGATCATTTGTGATAATTTCATGAATCAATAGTAATAACAACTTGTTGATTGTTAATGGTCCACTAGCGTATACTGTTACAATCTCCAACAGACAAGATTGTGCGAACAAAGTCATGTAGCCAGAGCCTAGATACTTTGACTGCTTCATACATTTCGACTTTGATGGTATTGAACTTTTATGACGCTTGATCCAATGTGTAATATAATGTATGGCCTATGCAAAATGAGTCTTAAGGAAATAAAAAATAAACATACTTATGTTAATTATCAACGTTTTGCTTGTCTATCAAAATTTCATTATTTGCCCAGGACAAGATAGCAAGAGTTCTGAGAAACGCTATATGTATCTTCTTTGCTTGCCTCTTGATAGTACCCTTTTGTTCATTAACATAAACTGAACTAACCTTTTCATATATGCTTTGTTACGTGTAGGCTCGTACAATAATAACAAGAGAAAAGAGTGAAGACAACAAGCTTTGTATATTTTAACAAAATAATCTATTTCCCTAGAAAACAATGTAAAAATTTGAAATAGGACTTACGGTTTGTGAATATAATCCAAAATTTAATCCTAAGAATAAAAATAACAAGTCCTATCACTAAATAGTTCTATTAGAATTCAGGTTCGAATCTCGACGACATACAAATATGGAAGGCGATGACGTCAGATGTGGTCCATGTACCAATAGCAACAATTTCTCAATTGAATCACAGTTTATGTTTCCGAATAATTCCAGAATAAATATCCACTGAATTTCTTTCTCCCAGAATTTATGAAACATACACTCGTTTGGTTTTCTAGAGAATAAAATTATTAAATTCCAAAAACAAATGAACTTCAAAAAAACAATCTGGTTTCAACAACAAAATACCTATCCGGCCTTCAAGGTTTCAGAATACAACTGACTGACGAGAGCTCGGAAAGAGTATTATATCTACCCGAATTATCATCCCGTTCTCGCGAGACAGACTACGTGATCTCTTAATACTGGAAACAACGCAATAACAAAAATGCAGTTTGTCACGTAACAAGAACCCCTATCTACTATCACTCTGAAATAAATTTAAAAATAAAACATTGTTTATTCAGAGTAGACGAAATGACCTTGGTAATAGCCAATCGTTTTCGCGTACCGCTTATGCTACCGAGAACCAAGGTGAACTAAAAATATTTCTCACGTAACACGTTTTACGTCTTAGATAAACAACAATATCGAATTACTGAAAAAGAATTTCGAATCCCGTGAAAATAATCATTGCAATAAAATATAATGAAACAAAAATAAAATAAAAAAGAATTTTAAAACTAACACACGAGCAATTTAATTACATATACGTAACAGCTTGCATTTTGTTTATATCCTATGTTACTGAACTGATCCTGGAACCAGTATCCATGGAGCAGTAAGAGACAAGGGGCAATGTTGTGTGAATCCCAAGGTCATTCCATGCGCTGTAACAGTCTTTATCCCACTCAATCGTACTACGACGCGCCTAAATGAATCCGACAGAACACGGGATGCTTTGTGCTTCTTTTCAGGACCGCAGCGACGTCATCATCCAAACACGATTTCATGACATTCGTCGCGATGCGGAAACGATATCAGAATGCTGTCTCAAAGGTTTTGACGAATTTTACCTTCCTGATCAGTATAGGAACAACGTCGTTGTCGACATGTCTTTCATAAAGATCAGCAGTCGTCGTCAGCGAGAGGATGTCCTCAAACAATTTATCGAGCAACGGGCGGCATGACGTCAGCGCGTCCTCGAGGACAAAGTAGTACAACAGACGTGTCAGCATGATGTGGCTGGAGAACTATTTAAGCCCATTCTCACAAAAACTCGACAAAGCCAAAACGACGTACGATGTCAAGCAGGATCAGTTGTTGGACACTCAAATTGACTCAATAACAGCAGTAATGATTGCTGAAGGAATTAACACCACCCCCTCCAGAAAGCGACATCTCCGAGATGATGAGACAAGTGGAAGCTGAACAAAAAGGAGAAGCTAGGAAGGCTAAACTGAAAAAAGAATGAGACGAAAAGGAAAACAAACAGCGAAATCACTCCAGGAGATGGAAGAGGAAAATATAGTAACCGAAGCTGTTCTCGAATCGCTCAAAAATAGGAAGACAGAAATCAGCAGGAAAAGAAAAATTTCGAAAGGAGCTTTCGGAAGAGGAACTAGCCCGAAAACGTGAGAAGGCTAAGACTCAACAAGCTGTAAGTGAACTGGTGTTTAGCATCGGTTATCAGCGACCTTATGCTTAGAAAAAGAATGGCTTGAACAATTTCCGCAAAACACACTTCCAGAAATCATTGGGCATGTGCAATTAAGATCGTCTGCCGAGGATAATTACCATAAAGCGTTTACTGCACGTAGATTCATAAGTGACGTCAACCGATTGTATGGACCTTAGATTATTCAAAACAAGGGCGGAAACGAAAAGGTATACCTGACCAAGCTGCTTGAGGAGTCAAGAGAGTACAATAGGATGATGAGTTTAAGGTCAGAAAAAAGTCTATCTCGGGGGAGCTAAACCCATGTTTCCCAGAGTGGATCCACCCTATCTGGTGCTCATGGTAAAAACTAAAGTTGGATTAGAGTCTGCTCGCCTAAAATAACAAGCGGATCCACAGACGGAGAAAGGGTTATCAGCAAATCTACCTGTGGAATCATTATCAAAAAAGGAGCTCCGCAAACTTATAGAAGCGAGAAAAAAGGAGTTTAAAAATAGCCCTATCTTAAGTCGTTATGATCATGAAGGACGCATGGAGAAGAAAAGGAAAGAAAATGAGCCTAAACAATGGGAAGAAGAGCCGAAAAAGACTTTGCGATGGGCTTAAAGAAAGTGAGCCCATGGTAGAGAAAATAGAGGAGGATCCAAGAAAAGGACAAGGTACTCGCTACTATCACAATCCAACTGAAATCCTGTCGCGTCTCAAGTTGCTGATCGCTTCTAAAGAAGCGGGAAATGTCGATGAGGAAATCGATAATAAGATAGTGGAGATCCTCAAACACCTTCTGGATCAAAAGCTGATAACGTCACATCAATACAAGATTCTGTACCAGGACTTGATTTAGTAATGATCCGTTTATAGAAAACGCTGTTTTCAGACATATCTCTCGACGATAGATCTTCCCGTCAACATAACCGATATGAACAGCTCCTCATCAACTGCTCAATCGCTCAAGGATCGTTTTCCTAGATTGGCTCTGCCTCCAACGTGATTTATTACACATCCACTAACGTTCCCTCAGGCTCACACACGCAAATTCGTCCTAATCATTTCATTTACTATCCCATCCTGAACATGTACAAGGTCTCGGAAATCACCATCTGGCTCACGGATCAGTCTGGAAATATCGTCGATAATAACCAAGAAAAATCACCTATTATCTGCATATGAGACGTAAAGTCTGATAGGGGCGCAAGACGTTAAAACATATTCGCAGATAAAATAACCATGCATTAGACCATCATGAGTACAACGACGTAAATTTGTGGGTGGATTTTTGTCCACGCTGTTTTCTTCGATGCGAGCAGCCCTTCCAGGCATTGCCGCCAAAGAAGTTCTCAAGGCGGCCGAAGTGGGAGCCACCAAAGCAGCCTCTGCCGCTGGCGCTGCCATGGGACAAATAATAGTCAAGCAAAATCATGCCCGTGACAACTCCATTGTCAGCGACAACTCAGTTGCCCTCCACGCAGTCACTGGCAACACCACATTGGTCCGATCTGTCCAGACAGGCCAAAACAGGCTCTTCATACAACCGTAGCGGTCTTCAGCGATTCATCCGAAAAACTTTTACAGGACCTGGAAAGAAAGGTCAGCACAACCCTCTCTTGGTACCATGTCCGGTTATGAATTAGAAAGATTATGGTAACTTTTTATAACACTATTATAGCATAGCATCATGTATTCGAGGTTTACTCCCGATTATCTTAAGCTGACGTATACCAGTACGTCGAGTATCGGGACACGAACATCACTAATCTCAACGCGTTTACGCATTGAAAAATAGAGACGTGTGACGAAGATGTGTACTTGGTTCCCCATAAGGCCTTTCTGGAAGTCCGCGGAAAATAAAAACTGCGGCGGGTGGAAACTATGCAGCTAATGCACAAGTCACGCTACAAAACAATGGATGATCGTTATTGGAGTCGACGCAGTATCAACTGAACAATTAAACCGTGAAAGAAATCAATGGCTACTTACATCAGGCTAGCAAGCTCCTGAATATTATCATGTTTAGCGATGACTACATGCGAACATACGCCATCAACATGTGGTGGTTTCAGAAATACAGCAACGGGAGCTGCAGTCAGTTCCGAATTTGAGGCCAATACAGACCTGCTTCCCGCGGCACGCGTGGCAGATGCTGCTAATGTGACTGGAACCATTTTCAGAGCAAATTTTTCATTTGCACGTGCTGCCACGTACAACGTCGGATATGCAACACGACGAGCTTTCACCGATACTAGCCACGAGATTTGCAATGATGCTCTGTCTTATCAGCATCTTTGTTGTGTGCCGAGATATCTGTACTGTCTTCAGAGGCGTCAAGCACACGTTTGTGCTGGATAGAGACTTGCCCGCTCAATACATGTACAAAGCAAAGGGAGTAGATGATGGACAATTCACCATGACGTGGTTGTCGCTGAGAATGCCCCAAAACACTCCCTCGACGACTCACATGCTCGAACTGGAAACGATGTTAGCCAAATTCACCAAGAAACTGTACTTCGAACAACATCGCATTTACATTCAGCAGTTTCTCGTGACTCTGGTCACCGCGTGGTGGAAAGTAGCCACCAATCCATTTCAGCTGGCAGCACAACGTAACGATGGTCAAACAGGAAATACGCACCTCTTCGAAACATCGGTCTGTCTTGCATTCACGTCCGCATCAACTCCAGACAGCATTCAGGGCGAGAACGCGAGTGCAATTTTGCTGCTGGAACCCGAAATTCTTCTCGAGCGTACATGATGCTGATGGAAGCCATGCAAATGTGTAAAGACGCGGATACAGGCACGCAAATCTTGTTGGGCGATTTCGCTAACTTGTACCCCATCTTTCACTTTGATGTCTCTAAACATTCCGAAAGTCTCAAAGACTCTCCTGCCGACATCAAAATCCGATGGACTTTCGCTCCACCCAATGGTTACGTCTGTTACACGCTTGCGACTTCAGACGGATTCCTGACGATGGACGTGTTCAATGGAAAAATAAATATCCTTGTACAGACAAGCTTATTGTCCAGACAACTATGTCCCCCCTCAAAAAAAAAAATTTTAAAAGCGCAGGATACGCGTCGGCCATGGAATGGCTGACACTATCGTTCCCTTCGTCACGAAAATGTTACTCAAGCTGTTAAAGTCAGTTCTTGCACCTGTAAGACCGGACACAGCGACAAAATCCATTACCGTAACTACTCAAAAGGTGCAGCAGTGTTTAAGGACGAGGCGGACGGCAAACACGTGCCATCGTCACTGCGTCCACTGGTTACAAAAGTAAACCATCTAGAAGAAAACCAAAACAATAACAGCATTTCATATAACATCATGTCATCTTATATTCCAGTCGATGTCATGATGCCACTGCAGCAGAAAAAAAGTATAGCTGTGGCAGCCATGCACAAAAGACCTGTATTCATCAGACTTAAAGAGTCGGCACTCACAGGACCAGATAGACTGTCATATCGACCAGCCACCGCAGCAGCCAAACATAAGGCTGCACGGAAAGGTATCATTCTGAACTTGTCGGCTGTCCAAACAAGGAGGATTCCTCAGACCCCTGTTAGAAGGAATAGCTGGATCATTACCGCCAGGATAGCTTCTGCTTCCTGGAACCACTCTGGGCAATGGACTTTCCAAGAAAGGCATTAGAAAAAAAGGTTTAAACTAACATCGACATCTAACACATTTTAACACACATCATTGGAAATTTCAAAGGTGTCTTTCCCAAGGATCAGCTTCCTGAGCACATCTGTGCAGATAAGAGCTGTGACATTAACTTACAAAATTAATACGATGGACATGGCACTCTCTGGATCGCCGTCGTGAACGTTCCGCATTATACCGATGTCAAGTATTTCGATTGGTTTACCTCCTCCTGATGATGTCTTCAGCAGCCACATAAAGAAGTTGTGTACAACTCGTCACAGTTTCAAGTAGTCCATGATAGTATGAGTGAGTGGTACTGCATCGATTACATCCAGCGCAGGTATGGAGGGCAGTGCTCAATTGAAGTTCTTTTATCGCTAACATAATATCAACTATAGCATAACAACAAGAACTCGTGGTGTCTGAACTGCAGATCCACAACGGAGAGCATCAACTCCGTCGAGGTGGTCTCCAAAAATAAACTCCTTATGATCAAGTAGAGGTGTGCCACGTGTGGTTCTAAAAAATCACAAATCGTCGCTATCGGAGACCACTAAAATGTAGTGTCATGTATAAAAACATGTAGGCACTGCGATCTCGACACGAGCTGCGAAGGCATTCGCGTGGAAAGAAACATGTGCATGGGAGACTGTAAATGCTAGGGAGAGAAACAAATTCCCTGCTAGCCGTGGATGTTCATGCGCTGATCGGAAAATTTCCAAGAGCACGTGGTGGATGGACGTTGCCAGGACATCGTAATATCGGACCGTGGAATCCATCAGAACAACAACTGGATGAACATGATCAGTCGCTGCCAGGTCAAGATCCTTACAACTGCTTCAATGCCATAGCAATGCACAAGGTATATGTTGCAGAGATCATCCCGACTATACAGCGGGATACGACCGAGTCATGCTGAGGAACTTAAAAGAACTCAAGCCTAAACATTTCAGAGAACGAGTATACCGAGCTCTTGTGCGTGGCATCATTGTCGCTAAAGGCATTGTAGGCAGAAGAACTGCATAAACTAGCACGCAAGCATTTTCCATCGCAGTCGCGGCAGATGATATATGGTCAGCAGATCTTGTCGACATGAGAGATTACAGCGCGTACAAAGATCATTTCCACTATCTTATGGCTGTCATTGATGTGTTCAGCAAATACGCCTGGGTCATTCCTCTCACAAACAAAAAAGGGCATTCGATCGTAGAGGCATTGGATAGCAATTAGCAGACAAAAAAACACTTTCTAAAGAGATACACACCGAACTGGATAGAAGAAGTCTTCGTCGCCAAGACCATTCAAAACACCATTCAAATGACCTACACACTCAAAGATTCCTCAGGCGAACCCATACAAGGTTCTTATTACGAACAGTAATTACAACAAAACAAGCCAGGACGTCTTCAGAATCGCAAACGTCCTCTCCAACAAAGGTAACAAATCTCCCGTCAAGTGCTTTGGATATCCTGAACGATTCAGCTCTTTGACTAGTGTGCATCAGCCAACGCCTCCAAAATAATATTATCATACATATCACCTAATGCTCTTTCCAGAGACTGCTTTACATTGTGAGGCATGCTCGTGAAGACCCATTATCTCAAATATGCGCTTAAATACATACTCAAATTTTATGAATTTCGCACGGCTCACCAACTAATCTCGAGTCACCCTATTCAGCCAATAATAAAACTCATCTCGCTGAGATTCTGACAGATGAAAACCCTTAAGCTTTTTTATGTAGTATTGCTCATTGTAGCGCTGCACAGGACTCTGATCGCTATGACTACGCTTCACCCACTCCTCGTTCTCCTCTTCTTCACTCACTTCACAATAGATCATCTCAGGCACACAATTCGGATCCTTATTGGCATACGCTATCAACTCCTTCGCACGCTTCAACCATTCCTTAGACTCTTCCACACTTAATTCCAGTACAAGACTACTACTGCGAACCTCCTCACTAGAATCTAATCGATCCACACTCCATGGATAACAAGAAAGAGACATCTTCACTAAACTACAAACACACCTTTAACGGTGAGTCATAGGAAAATGGGGGACCCACATCGATCACAGTGAGCCAGAAACGCACCAAAAAAAAACTGAGCCATTTTCCTATAAGGAGCCAGTGAACCAAAACCCCACAACTCAGTAGTATAGACTCATGGTCGATCGCTTATTCACTCTTTTATCATGCAGTAATAAACAATGAGGCAGAACCTTCATTGGCTGTACTACTCCCACTACAAATATTTTAAACTACAATTGAAGTACTAAAATTATTGTATTATAATTAGTATAGATTACTCAACACGTGCTTATAGAATTCGCTGTATTGCATCCATTAGAAGATTTTAAGATTGGCTAGTTTCTATGTATTGCCATTATCTGAATCGCGTAAGTCTACGTTTCACTAAACTGTAAGGTACGATTGATTACCCACCAAAAAAGAGCGAACAGCATCGTTAAAACTTGTATAATATATCATCAACGTATATACATACTTACAGTATTATTAAAATGATATAATTGTGCACATAGTTCTGACCTTTCTTGCAGTGAATGTAAAGAGAAAGCAGTCTAACCCGACAATACATGTTTGCATGTAAGTGCCTGTGTATCAGCTCTGCAGATTTGTTTAACATATTTGCAATCGTCCTGGAACTTTGTCATCAAACGAGGAACGTGGCTAAATGCATTAGGGATCTTTTGGAGTCAGGTACCTGAAAAGAATAATACGAAAGAATAAATATACTGAGGACTCATATTTCATTACGTGCAACACATTTATGAGACTCGTGTAGTATGAGAACAGAATTGACCATTGACCATACCTATGTCTTGTAATTTAGTATAAACGTTACAACGAAGCGATTTTTCCAGAAAATTCTGACGTTAATCGATACACAGAAATGGCTGAATTCAACTCGTACTCCTAATAATGCACACACTTCCTTCTTTTCTATAGGCATATGATAACATTATCAACCTCCAGTTGCTTGCAAACGTATTACTTGTATTGAGATAAGACAGTAAAACATAAACCAAACAGCTACGAACGTAAAGGTGGTTAATGATATGACGAAATGGTAATTCTCACATAATTCTCAATATCAACCCCTGACCCATGTCAATCGTCACCCCACTTTAGCTCTCTGATCAAAGTGATAGTTTCGTGATACGATATATAATGTTACTACAGTTATCAAATACATACACAGTACTTAATTTAATACGTTTCTCAGCATGTTTACACCTGTTGACTGTATACATTAACGCCAAGTATTCCCAAGCAACACATCAGAACCATCTATTTATCTATGACGGAGTGCTAAGTCGTGTACTAGCTATTTATAGAAGCAGATAACGTAACGTGGGGCATAATATAGGGCAGAATGTGATACCTGGACACGTAGAAAACAAATCTATGACTAACTAAAGTAAAATGGCGACCTCTTCACAAGCAGAGGCACAATTCTCACAAATTTTACAATGTCCTATCTGTTTGGAGACTTTCACAAGACCCAAAGTTCTACCGTGTGGACATACATATTGCGCTTCATGTCTACAGTCACATATCAACAATAAGGTAACCCACAGCGGAACTACTCAGGCGTGTTTCCCTTGTCCGGTGTGTAGAACGGATACACTCTTATCTGAACCTAACATCTGTATAGAGCAGTGGGCGGAATCACTACCCGTGAACAGTATTGCATCTTCTTTGCTAGAGGTCTCAGTAAGAACAAAAACAGGATATCACTGTAACCAGTGTGCAAAGCAGGGAATCGAATCATTGGCAACATACTTTTGTAAGGACTGTTCCCAGTCTATGTGCATGTCGTGCAAGCAATACCATGATGGATTCCCTTCACTTTGTCAGCATTATGTCATAAGCGTAAGTGATGGCGCTGAGTCTTGTTTTGTAACCCCGGATATGTCCACTATCGAAGCATGCCACAGACATAGTAAAAAGCGCGTCAAATTTTCTGCGGGGATCACGAAACACTGTGCTGCAATACTTGTGTGATTCTCGAACATAGGAAATGCGAAAGAGTTATCACAGTAGAGGATATGCTAAAATCGTTTGATGTAAATAAGAAATCAAAGGAAATCGAAGCTAACTTAGCTATGTTTGAGGATCATTTAAAACAAATAACACGCAAGATCAAGGTAAACTCTGACACGATTCAAAAGGAGAAGGCAGATATTTTGCAACATATTAACTCGCTTAAGGCCCAGCTGATTGCAAAGTTACAAAAACTTGAAGACAATTTAATCGCATCTCTAGAAAGTAATTACAAATCTGAAAGTTTTAATCTTCAATCCCAAGACATCAAGGGACAAACTTTGATTACTGCTATCGACAGTGATCGGACCCAGCTTAAACTAGTTATTACCCACGGGTCAGATGTCCAGAAGGTCATTATGCTCCATAATTTGGATCAGAATCAGCCTAGGTACTTTCGGGCTATATCTGAATATCAAAAGGACATTAAAGAAGTCAGTATCAGTTTGGACGTTGATGAAACCTTGCCGACATATGTAAATACCATAAGCGAATTAGGTAAGATAAATCTCGTTTGCAAACATTTAGATTTTTGTTCACCTTGTTTAGAAGCTTTTGAAACAAAAGTTCAGCCAGTTAATGAAAGTGAACCAGTCATAGGTCAACTAAAGGAAAGGAAAGCTGTGAAGGTGTCAGAGTTCAAAGTGAACGTATCGAGTGATATGAATGTATGTCACATATCTCATATTCTTCACCTAAGGGATGCCAGAATGTTATTGGTCGACTACCATAATTACAAAATTAAGCTGTTTGGACAAAATTATAAGTGTCAGGAGAGTACGAAATTTCAAGAGTGCCCATGGTTAGCCTGCTTGTTATCTGACACCGAGGTGGCCGTGACGATTCCAGTTCAGAAAACAATCCAGATTATCGAGATTAAGGACAAGATGCGAAAGAAGAGGGAGATCACAACGAGGTTCCAGTGTTGGGGTATAGCGTTAGTAAAGGACCAGTTCATGATCACGACACTTGGACATATTATTCTAATACTGGATATGGATGGAAATGAGATCAAGACCGTCCGAACGAACACGAGCCACACTGAGATGCAACTGGAACCTAGATTTATCAAAGCGGATACGACTAATTCAGCTGTATATATATCGTATGAGACTGCACATAAACTTGTTGCTTACAGTATGACCTGGGATGTCCTGTTCACATACAAGGATCAGGACCTTAACCATGCAACCGGCGTTGACATGGATGGAGAGGGAAACATTTACTTGTGTGGATATAACTCACACTGTGTCCAACAGATATCAGCAGAAGGGAAGATCATTAAGACATTGCTATCAAAGAAAGAGGAAAACAAGAAACCGCTTGGTATCATATTCTACAGGGATACTGACAGATTCTTTCTGACGTATGGTAAATGTAATGTTGTGGAAGTGTATGAGCTACATTATTCACAAAAGTAGATTTTTTAATTTGTCTTGAGGTAATTTAAATCTGCTTGAGAAACTAATAGATTTCCACTTATTTCAGATTATTGGAGCTTTTATCTTGCAAACATTTGCAAAGTCAATTCTAGTGCCTGTGCTTCAACTACTGTCCCGCCTAATCAGGTATTATGATTATTATTATTATTGTTATTATTATTATTATTATTATTATTATTATTATTATTATTACTATTATTATTATTATTATTATTATTATTATTATTATTATTATTATTATTTAATGCTAGTAGTAATAGAAGCAGTATCTGGGTAACTTATTGTTGTTCATTTTATTAATTACATTGAATTCTAAATTGTATCAGATCATTCTACGTAGATTATTATTGCAGTAGCCGTTTCCTTTGCCATTTAAATTCTCGACAGAAAATTAATTACAATGTATTATAAATGATGCATGTAACTTCTTAGTACATGCAAAGCGTTGTATCTAGTGTTCTATTTCGAGATCTTGGCCCGTATGGTGAAGCTAATTATAACTAAAATAATTACGAGTATCTAGAATATTCCGCCCCAAATAAACGGAACGAAAGAATTGAAGTGAGCGTGTATTTTATTTGCTTGAGTCATCATATTTTATTATCTTTAAAAATTCCACTTTGCAATTTGCACGACGAAAAGGTGTGATCATTTTAAATTAATATTGACCTACAAACCTAATCAAAGGCATCTGCTCCCTCAATGTATATCCAGGACATTCTTCTGTTTGAAAATTGCCGTGTTCAATGTATTATACACGTGTATGTGGAAAACGTGTGATCTATTGCAATGTATACATTTTCGCTTCAAAATGCATTCAAACGTAATTAAATTTGAATTTTTTTTTTATTGAAGACAAATGTTACTGAAAGGATCGCATGGCAAGGCTGGTCAAATTTTATTTTCAGGATAAGAAGTTTGAGATAATTCACTTGTCTCGCCTACATTTTCACTTATCTCAAAATTTCACTCTCTTGATAAATTGAGTGCATTTAAGCCCATAAAAAACACAAAAGACATATGGTTCAACAATTTTATTTCTTCAAAGGATTTAAAACTTGTGTCAGGGTATGCTATATATCAGTTACCCTCAGTCTGTTCTTATTATTAGCAGTTTAAAATGTTCGTCTCCTGGAGCGTACACAGCATTTCCGCATTAGAAAATGATTTTCTATATTGGGGTAAGTTGAAAGCTGTCATAAGGAAAGTTTTTATATATTTTGTTTTTCATATCGTTCTCATTTAGTTTCAAAATTTACTTTCCGAGTGGAGTCTTAGCAACTGAGATTTTCGCAGATATTGGCCAGTGTTATATACTGTGCTGCAAGGGGTTTATGAGTTCGAAAACTAAGGAGACGTGATTGGTAATTTTCAACCCAATGTGACTGAAATTTATTTTTCTGTTAGTTGCGTAATACTTGCTCTTTTGTTCTGCCGCTGTTGACTATTTGGAGAAATAATTACATCAGACTGAATGGCAAGTTACTTTAACGTGAAATTTTCTTCCCTGAATTGTCCTAATGACCATCCTTCCGAAAATAATTTCATAAACACATTTTATTGAAAACAGAGATTACCCCACCTCATTCTACAATTACTTCTACTAAAGTGATCGTAATATGCATTTGTTGTTTAAATGCAAACACCGATCACTCCTGAATTAAAGTAATACATTTGCCTCAAAAGCAATATCGCACATTGAAGTTGCATTAACTAAGTGAATGGAAATCAATGGGTGATACGCTCAGGTGGATGAATCAACACAAGGTCGTTTAAAACACTTCTAATTAATAACACTGGATTTGTACTGTTTGCAGTGTTTTGATTAGCCCAGTATGTAATTCATCAGTAATAGAGCATGTGGCAATAATTAAGGATTTTTTTATTATTGTATATAACAGGATATGTATGAATAAATAAAGACAGCTAATAGTCAAGCATCCAGAATGTATGTACAGTATTAATGGCCAGATAAAGTTATATAGAGTGGTTACATTATACGAATCAGTACTTACCCAACATGTTTTATGATGGCAACAATGCACTTTTCACGGACTAGTGCATTTAGTAAATTTTACATGTCCGACTTAGAACAGGCATAATATGAGACGTCTGGCTGTGGGATTTGATCAGCCGGTCGTGTATGTATTACTTAAAATCAACACAATTCATTGGAAAGCCGACTGTTTAAATAAAGACTGAATGAATATAATGGTTTGCCATGTAATTAGTATATGAAGGAAGTAAATATGTTCTTTGCCACCACAGCAGATGGCTAGGTTATATGTAATGTGAACCGTGCTACCTTGTGTATTTAATTATACGTACATGGATATGTAGGTATTAAAAGGTTTTATATTCAGATTCATGTCTTGATTTCCAGGCATAATTTTGAAACAAAATTTTGCACACGTGAATATACATTTACCCGCAGTCATAACATAAGTCTTCTATGTTTCATTTTGTCTCCTGATTGCAATGATATTATTGGGAAAAAAACTTATCATACCTAATCCTCAAACGCAATGAGGGGCAATATGTTCAATTAAATAATGCTGTCATTGTATGTACATGGACACTTCACAGTAAGTTTTGATGCCATAAAAATTATCAACGTGCTGATGAAAGCATTAGACATAATCCATCGCTTTGGCTGGATATATGAATATTGAACTCTTTCCCTTCACGGCACATAGTTGTTATA
Organism: Megalonaias nervosa; assembly: GCA_016617855.1. NCBI lineage: Eukaryota > Metazoa > Mollusca > Bivalvia > Unionida > Unionidae > Megalonaias > Megalonaias nervosa. The sequence goes on from JAECUM010006846.1 coordinate 29,363, forward strand.
TTATAATTATCTTATAATTAGTTATAATTATTGTAACTGTAATTTAATATTTGATACGTGCTTAATAAAGCAGTGGGCGAGTAATATTCATACCGACAGTAAGGGTCACATTTGTCCTCAGAAATAAGTGGCAAAAATATTAATTTGTCTATGTGCAATCCCCATGAATTCCATATTCATTGAAATATAACCAACACAACTGTAAAACAAAATATGTTCCTATCTTTTAGTCATTGTATTACACGAAAAGCGTGTTTATGTCTACGGTAATAAAAACAGGGATATTATGATTATTACAGCACACAAAAGATAGCTTCATGTCTGATTTGTTTCCGTATACACGTATGGAAAGACAGACATAAATGTCATAACATTACACAAATGGCATGTACATTTCTATTGTAATATAAACAAAGAGCATTTTGTTTATTTCATCATTCTAAATGCACCTTCCTGTCTGATTTGTGCCTGTATATATGTATGAAAAGTCATACATACATTCATAACTCTTAAAACAAAATATGTGAATATGTATGTTGTTATTCTATGTGTTTCCTTGGTGTTTTGGACTTTGTTCATACTTGCGACACAACAACTATTAGATGATACTGTGCGGAGGCACGTAATTTGCCCAAAGACACACCGAAGAAGCCAATATAGACTGAACTGTTGGTGGAATTCAAACCCACAATCTTCTGGTCAGGATTCCAATGTCTTAGGAGCTGAATAGCAGCGGTTTCTAGGTCAAATAATATCGAACTTTTATTGGTCCATCAGTTGTTTAATTAATTATGTGAAATGTATTTTAGCTCATAAAGCGCATGTAAATATCTTGTTCATATATTAATTGATTACACACGGTCAGTCATACTATTACATGTGATTGAGCTATGCAATTCAAACATTCAAACTACTTGCACGGGTATTTTGCACACCCACCTACTCCCCCAAGAGAATGAAAATCAGAATATATGTACAGTTCAAGCACCATTACGGATCAATAGAGTGGAAATGATAATAATATAAGGTAACGTAGCTATACCCAAATATCTATTTAACAACAACTTGCAATTGGACAATAAAACATGAACAGTGAACAAATAGCTTTGAATATATTTGCGAAGTAGTTGTCGATGTAAGATAGTCCTAGTTACATAGCCACCAATAAACCATGTGACCCTCAGCTAGTATTTGTAATACATTTAAATGCTGGAGTGATTATTGAAAGGAAAACCGTTCAATGTCGTTCTCATCAGTATTAATTTATTTCGTTCATTTATAGCAAAAGCAATTTCAAAACCAAACGAGACAGCTTCATATATTGTAAGGGAGCATATCTCAACAATATGTGTATAGATGAAGTAATTTCCTGTAAAATGTTATCGTATTGTATGAATAAAGTGCAAAAACACGAAACAATGAATATCTGAGTTGTCTTTATGAGCTACTTAACAACAGCTCTTGAGGTATCTAGTGGCTCCTTAACCATCCGACCTATGCGTTGAGACTGAAAATACTTTGTGGTCGTCAACTGGACGCCACAAGTTCTATTTTCCTTATATAAATTATTCAATATCACTTTCTGAGTGAAAATTAAATCAATGTATTTAGTATCAGTATATGACTTATATATTATATATATATATATATATATATATATATATATATATATATATATATATATATATATATATATATATAAAGCACTTGTGAATTAAACATTATTCATATTTGTACAAATTCCATACTTTAATCACCCTCGGTGATAAATCGTAACATATTTACACTTGTGTTGATCCATGTACTTCGATACCTTTAGTGGTAGATGAAACTGGGTTCATTTTGTGTTTAATTTCTAACATTGACTATCCATCGTGGTAGAATAATAAGTGGATCATATTTGTTTATATTTCCAACTGCTAACTCATGTTGATTACATGTTATGGAAATATATCACTTTTCGGTCTACCAGTTATTTTACTCTGCGATGATCATTTGTTAAATTTATTGTTGTTGTTTATGGGTACGAGTTTGGTATATGATTTAATCATATTTTCAATCACATTATAAATAAACATTTCATTCAAGGAATTTCTTTTGGTGTTTTCGCTATTATATAATCCCAGACCGGACCATCCCGTTACAGCTGTAATGACTCCAATACAATCAACCTCGTGATTTTACCTTGTTTATCTGTTTTATTGCTTTCATCTTTTTGATTTTGAGTTTTTAACGGCACAGCAAAACCATGTCACTTATATAGTGCCGCGGCATGAAGAGTAAAGAGGCCTTGCCCAAGAGCACGCCATGGTATACAATGCGGGCTTATCTACTGGTGGGAATTAATATCACATCATTCTAGCTACAAATCCAACGCTTAAACAATGGGCGACTGTGGTAATTTTGTCAAATAAAATGTAATTTTCATAAAATATTTGTTTGTTCGTCTATCAGTCTCTCTTTATAAATGGTTTCTATGACAAAAAAAAATCTTCTTCTGTTAAACATTTCACTCAGAGATAATCCATCTTAGTTATTTGATATAGGGTTTTAACACTGATTTTCTGAGTGATTTTTAACAGTTCAAATGTGAACTTTGTGGCAACAGTAAATCGATACAGTAGCGCTAAATGGTACTGGACAAGGTCATTCTGCCTGCAATCACCAGTAGGTATATTTACTAATAGGAGTATGGTAAATCTGTGTAAATAGATTATTTCCTGGCAAACATCTCCTTAGTTTAATTCATCCATTTTCTACGCCACCCGTGTTCCATTTATGAGTGGAAAGTAACATCCTACATTCCTAATCCACTTAACTCAATATCAAACAAAACTGCTGAAATGACAATACTAAATGCTTGTCGAGCTAAACAGTGGCGGTGACCTGGAAACGTAATATTCGAAATGATTATGAAAATTTGTAAATAGGTTCTCAAAGTTGACCATAGTTAGACAGCATCCATTATAACGGAGACCCTGAACTTGTATTTTTATGCAGTTTCTTTGGGAAAGAAAACAACAGTTTGACGGTGTTTTCTATTGTATTAATTATTGCTCAATTAACCAGATACCTAACTCTTATGCTTTGAAATTCATTACGATTCCAAGGGGATGTAACTCGCCATAATGAATTTACCACAGCGACGGAAGGAATTGATTCCAAATGTACAGGGTTTGAAATGCTATACAATGTAATTACTGCAGTGCAAAAATAGGAGAAAGTGGACATTTGAGATTCTATTTTGCTAGAATTGCTAATACTTTCAAACCCTGAGTTAAAGGATTGAGACCACTCAAGTCGTCATGACATTATTAGCATCCCTTAGCATGATCGGATTATCTATCGATGACGGCAACTGCAGCCATAAAAGGAAAAATCGATCTTGTACTCTAGACTTTTGAGAGTAAACGCTAATTAAGAGCTTTTCATATTGCCCTTATGCTTAACACATATGTATTAAAATGACACCGTCGATTTCTGATTGCATCTGGTGGTGAGACTGCACTTGGGGGGGGGGGAGGGGGATTTGAAAATGCTGCAATTTATTCCCAGGATTTATTGGCCGTAAATGCTGAATCAGACTAGAGATATATATAAAAATATATAGTCTATATCTGGAGATTTATTAAATGGCATAAAATATCTACTATGCAGTATAGCTATATGTATAAACCTAATGCAATACACCCCATAAATTTCGCTATCCTCATTACTTTGACACAAAAGACACTACAGTGCCTAACGACTGCCGAAACCCCTCCAAAAAGAAATTATTATATTTGTTGTTCCCTTCAATTCAAACGGCACACTACACCAATTAATGGTGAGAGGACACTATATTCTGTGCGTACATACGTTAGTGTGTATTTATTCAGCTGGACCGTAACATGAATACTGTCTGTTTTATTTTGCTCGTTAAAATATCTTGACTGTATGCCATCAAGAAGACACAATCTTTAATATGGCTTGCTATCCCAGTAATGAAATATTTTAGTTATGCATTTGAATGATACGAAGAGCAAAGCTGTTACAAAGTAAATTATACTACCTAGAACGAATCCAAGATTATCGCTGAGAGGGAGGAGCGAGGTGGAAGCAAACTCAAGTGGACAGTAGGTCTGTGCGATGGCATTACTGATGGGTCCCACTGTACGAAACCCTTGACAGCTTTTGCATTATACGCGTTTCAGAGGTATAGTTTTAACTATCTGACAATAAAAAAAAAACTTACATTAGGAAATATTTGCGTTCTTTCTTTCTTTTCTTCCCTCTTCCCGCCTCTACCTGTCCCGGCTCCACCCTCCAGATCCGCCACTGTGCCTGATTCGCCAGATATGATGATAATTTTATCTTTCGACGATGCGCACGCACTCTTATATGAAATGCGACAACTGTTTAGCAACAAAATGCTGCATCAATTTAAACATAATATGAAAGAACGAAAATGAACCTAATTATTTGATGTTAATAGTGATGAAGCTTTTATTTTGGCCACAATATTACTTTGTAGATGTGTCATATTGTACACATTCTAACTGTGGATACTGACAGTTTCATTGTGAGATATTTGTTTCTTTTAAAGTGTATAACATACATGTTTGATAAATGTAGAAATTTGTAAGTTTTCATTAAGCATCTTCAATTTGTGTGCGAAACAAACAGATTGTAAGTTAGTTTTAATACTAATAGTAGCAGCAGCTGTAACTTCTAAGTTTGAATAAAGCTGTTGTACTATTATGTTGGCGTTATGTTCCTAACTTTAAACTGCAACGAGTTAGAGTGGTACATGCGACTATCTTAATGTCAAGAATTATTTAAATGCAAAGAAGAATGAAATGTACATTCGGTTCATTCATTTATATTCATCATATTTAATGTTATTGAAAACTGTTGTGGGCATATCGCATGTACAGAGAAAGGGTGCGATCTACTTAAAACCCTGTTAACCGACCGACCAAAAGTTTTTTTAGGATATCTCTTCAAGGCTGATTCAACCGGACAAAATATAGTTATGGCTTCCACGTATATGTCATTATTTTATTTAAGACAATCTCTATGTGTTAAGCTGTTGTATGTGTTGCTTAGGATATACATGTTCCTTCAAGATCAAATATGTTTAATAGAAACTGGATATAAGTCATATATGAAAGCAGTATAAATGCAAATGCAGAGCTTTTATGTCGCAAAATAAATACCGAGATGAACAGTAATATACCACAGGGGCACCTGGGTCCCAGGTTTTAGGATTAGTCAATTCGTCCTTCTAAGGCGTTGATTGGAATTAGGATGCCTTGAGTTAGCCATGTGTAAGTGGGGTATCATCCCTGACTCCCACTCACTTGGTCATTAGCTGGGAGTGGATTTGAGTACAGAGGTTAAGGTCTATGCAATAAACAATGGAGAGCACCTGCACGGTCGAGCCATTGTGTTTGCTGTTTAATTACGAAGACACTCGACTGTGTTCCATGGGGAAATATTTATTTCTCCAGTTGTGATAATGTGCTATCAAGCCGGTGTTGTTTCATGGTCATTAAGCTAATTACCCATAATATATGTTGTGTTCCTATGAACTCAATGGCTAGAGTGAATCGATTGTGCCTCTCTCTCTCTCTCTCTCTCTCTCTCTCTCTCTCTCTCTCTCTCTCTCACACACACACACACACACACATAACTATTTTTTCTGGGCTTATAAAACAATAATGGTATGTCTTGCGCTGTTTTGTTATTTCAAACCAAATGTATACTTAGTAGATGGAAATATAGCGGCAGTGTCTATTTAGTCGCATATAATGGTGTGATTAAACCATGGACTAGATCCACATGAACCGATAAATAAACGTGTGAACTAATTAATGTCATCCTTTTAAGCTTCTTCTAGAAATAATGCACATATGTGGAAAAAATTATTCTGCATTGCAGAAATCATTATTTTTCGTTTGTCTTCTTTTTACTGAATAAAATTAAATTTCCTGTCTTCTTTTTAGTAGTTTTGTATGTAATTGAAGTTTAATCCTGTATATTCGTGGGTCAAGAGACAATTTTTAAGTCTGCCAGTGTGGGCATGTAAGAAAGCTTGCCAGTAGCTTCTCGTGGGTCGGTGGTTCTTTGCGGGGTTTTCCCGGGTTCTTCCTCCACCATTAGTACTGGCCGCCGTGTATTGCCTATCTTGTGCTCCAAAATGGCGTTAAACCCTATAGCAACAACAACAACAATATTTAAGCAGATCTTGTCCTTACGCTTTATCAATACCCAGCTGGGTGCTGAAAGAGTGTGGAAGAAGGTTAGGGCTGCATTGTATCAACGAAGTAGGTATCCAAAGATAGCATTCACCTACGGATGATATCGTTTATAGAGAAAAGATAAAAAGCTATTCTTCACGATCATGGCAACTTGGATAAACACGTATATGATAAGCAAAATATGAATCTATATATCTGTGCAGAAAGGAGAAGACCATGAATTTTTGCCGGCGTATTGAACACTCAAGTGTCATTTGTCAGCTCATCAGAGAAACCATGGTTCAAGACCGCAAACTGACAATTGTATGGTTGGATCATGTCAATGACAATAGTCGAATACCCCACAAGCTCATTGAATTAACTCTTGATCATTACTATATGCCAGATGTAAGCATTTAATCAGAGGTATTACAAAATTTAGCTACAATTTACGGGGTAGAAATTCGCCACTCATGCACTGCGATGGAAAGATAGAGCATCGAAGGCTGTACCATCTCTGCTTTACCATCTGCCATGAGCATGAACCTCAAAATCAAAGCAGCATAACTGGAGGCAAGAGGGCCAAAAACAATGCCTGTGATATGCGCACAATCCAACATGCATTCATGGACGACCTGGCAGCCGCTTATGACACACATGTCCAGGCAAGATGGAGGATGAAAGCACCGGAGGAGACTGTATCATGGGCTAGCAATACGTTGCAGCAACGGAAGTCCAGGAGCTTCGTGTAAGAAATGATAGCATCACCTCCCACTTTGTGATGAAGATCCGGGATGAGAAGATATCATCTTTTCTGGATAATCCTTTCAAGTGCGTTGGGAATTGATTTGATGCAACGCTGACATACACTAAAGGATTCAAACGGTTTAAAGAACAAGAAGAAGGGATGCGGAAGACTGATATATATATATGAACTTCCCGGGAAACTCAAGGCTTAGATGTACCAGATCGGAATACTACTTTGACTGGTCTGGTCATTGTTGTTATGGGAGATCGGAGAGCTTACAGAGATCAATCGGCAAGTTGGGATCACCGCCAGGTACGTAAAAGTGGTGAAAGAGTACAAAGATGCCAAAGCAAGAGTACTTATGAAGCTGAAGCACTCAAAGCACACAAAGAAGTCATAACTGGTATAAAGTGACCAGCTCCCTATTCATTGGAATGGGCGGAACGTAGACTTCAGCTAGAAGACCAGAGAGGAGGCTAAATTGGTCCAATATCTGGAATTACGAGCGTTTCAAGGCCCGGACTCTTCTGAAGTCAGTGCATGATGATTTGCCTTTGCCAACAAAGCTGCACAGATTGGACCTCATTGGAATTTATTCAAGTCTTTTCTGTGGTACAACAAGTAGCCTAGAGCACACTTTATCATCATGCCAGACATTACTAATACAAGGCCAGTAGATATGGAAGAATGAATGGCCAAGATTTATCAACTTTGTCAAAGTGGGAGAACTTAGTTACACCTCATTGCAGAGGATGGAGATCATCAATGAAGTTGAGTGCTGGGACATGCGTGCAGATCTCGGGAAGCAAATGGTATTCACAGAAATTGTCCATACGAATCTAGATCCAGACACATTGACCTGATCAAATTTCAGTATGGTAGTCATTAAGTTGACTGCACATTGACAGGAGAAGTGTGATGAGGCTAATGAAGGAAAGTAGACTTCGTATGCAAAGCTGATGGAGACATGCAAGAGTAGAAGATCGATTACTTTGTTGTTCTCAGCAGAGGTGTGAAGCAGAGGGTTTCCTGCTCATTCGGTTTGGAAGATACTCAATACTCTCGGTATACCACAGAAAAAAAGAAACCCGTAAAACATTGATTAAAGCTGCCAGAAGAGCGTCCAGCTGGCTAAATAGGTTGTTCAGCGATAATGGGCAAAACACTCAATGACACATGGTTCCGTGTGATGATGTTGGTGATGCAGTAGTGGATACACTGAATTACAATATAACATAAAGCTAGGTAAACAAGATTGAAATTCATCATGCCTAACCATATAAAACGGAGCCTTTTATAGAAAACTGTAATCTGCGTGTCATTTCGGGGATTACATGTTTCCTGAATGAGGCATTGTACGTACTGTATGGTGGCCATACCTGAAAATTACTCGACTATTTTTGTTTGTTTTTTCATAAGAACAATGCCACAATACCACATTATTCAGATTTCAATGCAGACAAAATATGACTGCAGCATAAAACGTTTATAGTGTCCTACTTTCGTGAATGTAGTTTTATACTTATCAGATAAACTCACATCATTCATGTCTCATTGCTCTGATGGTACGCCCCTCCTTACCTGCCACTGGTATACTAATAAGATATCCTAGACTAAATGAAGATATTAAAGATTCTCAAATCTTCAATCATCTCGAATGTGATCGGAGCTGCATATGGAGGCCGCACGTTATCTGATGTTGTACCTGCAACCATGCGCCCTATTAGAACTATCTCATACATAGTATTAGTAATCAGCAATACACTGCATAGTCATGTCATTTAACTTTAAAGATCGAGACCAAGCAGCACGCACAGAGTACGAGTCTTTATCTGACGTGTACATTAGACCTTCATAGTTACCCAAAATCCTACTGTTATAGAGGCTGCGGTGTTTGCGCTAAAGTAGAATCCTTCGTGCAAAGCTAACAAGCGTCGTGGAAAATCCCATTTCCATGCCCAACATCCCACCAAAACGTCATTGATTGTCCTATTCAGCTAGTAAAGACTATTATTATTATTCGAGAAGTCAAGACTGCTAGAGTGCCTGTAAACGTTGTAGTGCGTCTGACCAAAGGAACGCATACAGAGAAACTCACCAGCGAAGACAAAAATACAAAAACCACAGCATCTGAAATACATCATGCACAGTGTATGTTAAAGACGACCGCACCTGTGGCAGATATCCCAACAGTTTCTTTGCTGTGTCAAATGATAGGTCTGAATACCGCGACAGGGCTTTAGTACATGGGTTTAACCCGGACAAATGTATCATTGACACCTGAGACATTTACTATTGTCTGCAATAGTTCCATTGAAATCATTCCATTTAAAAACGACCACTGCCTATGGTACTGTGTCGTCAGACTCTCCTCTAGATGCATTTAACTAGTAAACATGATCCATATTAGGTCAATACAGCTAATGCAACTAAATGTTTATAGAGGTAACATGTGCTAGACATAAGGTTAAAACAAAACGCAGAAGAGGACCTTTCAAATGTGTCATCTGTGATGTAAGGATGAAGAGCAAGTCAAACACATGTACGTAAAATATTAAAATAATATACCCATTAAGCAGTTGCCACATACAATGTAAGTGGCTAAAACACTAACGACAAATTTTATTCTTCTGTTTATTTGGCAAAGTATGAATAAACGCTTCGTCGGCATCCATGAAAGCAGGCCAGCAACTACTTTTGTGGCAGCTACGCGTCATGTGGTCGCTTCATCCCATAATGTGATATTAGTTCTCACAATATACCGTGTATTTATAAAAAAAAGAGAAAAAATAAAACTATGCTTACAGGATAGGAATGGCAAACGACAGCATGAAGTGTCAGAATAATAATTTAAAGACTGTATAACATAGCCACATAGTCAAATTACGTTCTATAATTTATAATAAGTCTAGAGCAGTAATTATGCTGCTCCTTTCAGGCAAATGCGAACAATAAAAAGCACCATCACATCTTCCCAGATTTCGTTTTAGCAATAATATTTCGAAATCAATACATTTCGCGGCTTTAAAGCAATGTATTCCGGTTAATCACACGTTTGACTATATTGTGTAGATTACTCAGAATGATTTCTTAAATATAACAGAACATCAATGTCAGGACATCTCAATTCGTTCTTCATACATATTTCTGGGATTTTCGATCTTGTTTAAATGTTTTCTCTATGTTCTTCCTACTAATCTAAGATCAGAGTAGGTTTAAAGAAACTAGGTTTTGTTCTGGCATTTGTTTTATAAAAATTTATACTTTGCCCAGGATATGATGACAAACGATAACGCTAGGTATCTCTCCGTCGATTGCGTCTGGACAGCATCCTTATATTTATTGCCAAAACATGCGATAACCTTGCATTTCAAAATAATTTCTTGTATTGTTCTATAATATGTATTTGTTTGTTTGTTTCAGGCTCTTATCCTGGAGACAGTTCCTATGGACAAGGAGGAGACACGGAGGCAAATGTTTAAATGTTTTGGTCATTTCATGCTAGAAAATAGAACATATGGAACTAACGTTGGGAACAAAGAGGTTTCAACTTCATGTCAGAGGGGTCGGGACCAGGGTAGGGTAGAGGGGTAGACATTAGAACGAATGATATTTGCATCCGTTAACTCCCCTTGGCATGCCAAGCAAGTTCGTGTACATGTATGTTTCTGTTCCTACATATGAGACATAATCTTCCCATTCGGCACTAAGGTCGTTGTATAGAAAATGTAGACTGTACATTTTATAAAACTATATTTAATGTATTCTAAATTATGAAAGCAAGTCACTCTCCTAATAGGTAAAGAGAGATCAGGGTACAAATGCAGGTTTCATGAATGGTTTGGCATTTTCATGGTTAGAAAGCACATAAACCTGATGTTGTGACCATTCATTAGTGGTCTTTATGGGCAGGCTGTAGTTATATTCATGTAAAATAAACTATTTCAGTGAAGCCTCCATACACAGGTGTTCCTTATATCCAGGTGGTGTTAAAGCAACTTTGAGCTTATATGTTTATACTCCGAAGATTACACAGGCGTTTAAGTTATAATCAATGAGCTGGGCTCCAGAGGAAAAGAACACACATAGGGCAATTCCGAGGGGAAATATTGTTTTTCAGAAACACTTGTCTATCATGAAGTATTTGAAATATAAAATGATTCTCGATATTATAACGCATCTAAGCCAAGATGCATATTCTGGTTCTTTACCTCTGTTGTTTTGGGATTAATTGCAATCTGTGAGAACAAAATTATATTAAGGTCTTGACAGTGTCCTCGAGAACTCACAAGCAGAAGATCTGCTAAGGCTTAAATTTCGAATCTAATAAATAGCCTTACGGCAGTGTTATATTCTGAAGATGCAAGAGCTGTGATAATGTGGAAATAGATTCGGCTCGCATCGGCAAGAGGCGAATATGTTCAGCTATTCCATATCCAACGGTTAAGTCTACGGATAGATTATACACGTTGCATGTTGTACCTTACTCAGCTTGAGATCGTTCCATTAGCTATGTGTCCTTCGCATTTTTGCCACGTATTAGTACAAGATTCAGTTTCAAAGGCATGCCCTTCTTAGCCATATACCAGTTTCAGAAAGACATCCCTCGGATTGTCGTATTGTTTCATTCTACTGTTATATATAATGGAACGGGACCTACTGACTGACAATGCAGTTGCGATGCATTTTTAGGAACTAATATTGAGAATGCTTTTATATTTCAAATACTTTATGATAGACAAGCGTTCTTGAAAACAAATATTTCCCCACGGAATTGCCCCTATGTCTGTTCTTTTCCTCTGGAGCCCAGCTCATTGATTATAACTTGGGTAAAGCAGTGACTTACACGCTTCAAGCGGTTGTTTCTTTAAAGCAAAATATTATTTATCAAAGGCTCTGTTAATACGCTGCTTAAAGGTAGATACTGTAGCTAAAGCACATTAGTATCAGCATTATTAGCAAATTCGCCTGATGTGTTATATGGCAAATTCTCGTCAACTTTTTCACACAAATGTTACTAAACGGTCGTATGAAACAAGAGACGTAACACTGTATAGTCAGCTTGAAGAAGTATGAGTCACAAGCAATTTAAGTTCAACGTTTACCGATTTTGCAATGGTTTACAAGCAGTAAACTGAACTAAGTGAATTTACGAACGTTGCAGCCCTAAAGCGCTACTGCCACTGCTAGACGCTTGCCGAAATTATTTTTTCTCGTCTTAGGCTTGTTTTTGAAAGAATTTTCCAAATCCAACGATGCTCTCAGATCCAACGCTGTAACAGTAAATTTCTCGAACCCTTTTCCAAAGTTTCTAAACAAGACTGTCCTTAGGACCAAATGGATTCTGCAACGATTAATGACGTTATTTTTTAAGCAGTTTAATAAGGGTTTATATTTCTGGACACCTTGGGTTATTTTGCGCTAGATGACACTGAAAGCCATGAAAAGAAGAAAACAAACTAATAATGAAGAAAACCGTATGCCCATTTATACATAAATAACATAAAATTTGCATCAGTCTATTAAAAGGTTTCCAAATCAGTTCAGCTGAATATTAGCATAAAACATTTTGAGGTTATTCACATTGTGCCATCTTAAGATCGATGATATAATATATATCTGATTTACGTGAAACCAAACAATATGAATAAAATGTATCAGCGTCATGTAAAAGGTCCACAAGAGCAACTGATTTTACTCAGTTTCTGCTAGACTAAAATCTGTAAATATTCTATGCAGATACAGTTTGGTTCGGCCGTGATAAGTGTACTATCTGCTTGCGCCGGGTTTCTGAACATTGAAAATGCAGCTTGGAGAAAATATTGTAAGGACAAAGCCCCCTTGTGGTGCATAGTTTGACTTTACCCCTTAAGATAATATTGACGTGATCGAGGTTATCGTATCTCAATGTGCATCATGTCTGACACTACGCAAGGCTAATGCACAGAAAATTCACCGTACGATATTGTTCACGCCTGGTGCAATTTAGTTTAGTTACTTTAATTGTATGAATTTACATTCGTTGTTTTTACTACTGATTCAAGTTACAATTCGTTAACTCACAGTGTCATCAAAAGCCAACAAAATGGGTCTATTAGCCTTCGTTTTGCCTCCTTTTCATCTCCAGGCCTGTTGGGTATAGCGTTTAGTACATACTTGTATAGATTTTATAAAGTTTCACGTTTGTTCACCTAATTTTCGTATGTATGGGACAATATAAATTATTTGTCTAGAGAAATCAATTACTCCTAGAAAAATATATATGATCCCTCTAGAATAAATATTTGTTTAGGTTTAATTTCATATACTTGTGTGCATTTGAAACTAAAACATAAGCGTACTGATCAATCTTCATTCGTATGAATTCGTTGGAATAATTCTTATAACAGCGAGATAAACAGTTAAAACACCACTGGAAGAAATAAGGAGTTAATACTCTCATTCTAAAAATGTATATAGATCCAGACAATCTCGAGCTTATTTGATTACTAATATTTTTAAATAATTTGCACACGGGCCTATAATTAGAGAAATATCAAAGGAGGTATAACAAGTTTCAAAGGCCAGATTTCCCCGTTTAGGTTGATGGGCTAAGTGCCTCAGGTAGTTGATGAGTGTTAAGTGCTTCAGGTAGTTAACATTCATTATCAAATAAAGCTACAGGTAATTTACTAATGGTTGTAACTTCCCTGTGAGGTAATTTTAACACCTATCTTATCATGGGTAACAACTCTTTACACATGTCGCCACATGATTGTCTGCCCATGTACCAATATGGGAAGTTTCGTTTCGGCTATTCCCAAGATTGTTTCATAGGGACGAAATGATTCCACTCCTTTTAGGAAAGAGGCGAGGGTACTCTTGCTATGCACACACACCCGGATATCTTTGGCGTATTGTTTTATCGCAAAATGACCATAGATAAAGTTAGTATGCCAATTTGGGAACTACTTCAATTGACAAGGGCTTTAACTTGACCTATCAGTCACTTTGGAAAACATGATGGATCTTACCGCGTCTGTCGCAAGAAATGAATAATGTGTTAGGGCTTAAACGATACAGTACATATTCGATTTTAAAGACAATTATGTTGCATATTGACAAAGGTTTTCAAGAGGAAAATGTAGGGCTTTGATCAGACTAAGTATGTAGCACACCTACATCCCTCGAAAGTTGACCTAAGAATAATCCGGCAAAGAAAATTAATCAGTCTGATGTAACTCAATGTGTCAATTATTACATTCAGGCGATGATACTCCAAGCGTTTCCACACCGATGCGTGCGCCAGTTCCATTTCCTGTAAAGCATCTATTTCATGAATTTGAAAGTGTCTGGCGATTATAAGCAACTTGTACAAGCGCGTGGACAATGTACCATAATGGTACGTGCCATAATGGTAAAATGAAAATGAAACTGTTAATAGTTGACAACAACAATCTCAAAACTAAAAAAGTTTGGACAAGATTGTAAATATCAAGAGAATATGAAATTGTTAGGGTTTCTGCTATCCGCCTGCGTAATGAACGCTAAAGAGGCTGTGATCATATGCATCCAGATGACACGCAAAAGGCGAGGAGACCAAAACGTTGCTGCAGTATTTGGGTTTAACAGTAAATAAAAGCCATTGGGTGATCACATCTGGATATGTACATGATGCTCTTCTGTCTGTCATGGATGGGAAGATCAGGAGCGTCCGACCGAAGAGTTTTTTTTTTAAACTAATTTACAAATTCACCCATATTTTATAAAAGCGCCTGCGACTAACTCAATTACTTATATATAACCTAATTTTGAGAATCAGCCTGATGCCCTCAATACTGCCAGAAATATTCACTTCACCTACTGGACTCACCCCCTGCGGGTCCGGGGTTGTAGAATTAGCCCGCCGTGCCTCGCTACGTGTCGTAAGAGGCGACTAAGTAGAGGCAACCTGTTTGCCGTGGGTTGCGACCCGTGTCGGAGGAGGAAAAGATCCTGGTAGTTGAGCAGAGGCTTTCCGATGCAATGCACTACTTTGGCCCCTACTTCTTCTAGACGGGCGGTCGGGATGGGCCCGGTCTCGACAAATCGGCTGGTCACGCCGAGTCCTAGAAAAGTCATACTCAGTTTATACAGAACATTTATTCGCTCGAAACTAGACTATGGTTGCGTTGTCTATGGTTCAGCTAGGAAGTCCTATTTGAAGATGCTAGACCCAATTCATCATCAGGGAATAAGACATGGCTTGGGAGCATTTTAGACATCCCCGTGTGAAAGCCGACTCGTTGAAGCGAACGAACCACCTTTATCACAACGTAGAGAAATGCTTTCCGCACAGCATGCTCTCAAATTAAGCTCAAACCCTCTTAACCCTGCTTTTTCGGCTGTTTTTGAACCCAAATAAAAAACCTTATATGACAATAAACCAAACGTCACACCTACCTTTGGCATTAGAATATTACCATGCCTTGACAGTACTAAAATTAAACTTTCAAAAATTCTGAAAACGACCGTCTCCGAAACACCTCCCTGGCTACTTCAACAACCAAAGGTACTTTTCACGTTACACGATGGAAAAAAATCGGAGACAAACCCTTCCATCTTCCACAACTCTTACCATGAACTATTCGCCCAATTTGAAAATTATACAAGAATATATACTGATGGATCAAAAGATGAGGAAAAGGCTGCTGCAGCCTTCGTTAATGGAAAACACACAACAAAAGTTCGCTTGCCAAATGGTACATCATTTTTTTCAGCCGAATTCAGAGCAATAGACCTTGCATTGCAATATATTGAAAGCAAGTGTATTTTAAATAACATCATCTTCTCCGATTCACTATCAGTACTTCAGTCACTACATAATAGAAAACTGGAGAATCCATTATTAGCTAATGTTCTCCTTAAACATACTGAGCTGAGTACCTCACACAATATGGTATACTGTTGGTTACCCAGCCATATTGGAATTAAAGGTAATGACAAAGCAGACCGCGCTGCTAAAATGGCCCTATCACTAGAACCATCTGATTTTAATACACCGTATACTGATTTTAAATGTAGTATCAAAGACTGTTTACGTCAGAAATGGCAGGCATCATGGAATGATGCCATGAATAACAAACTTCATGCCGTCAAGCCAACCCTAGGAGAATGGACTCCTTCCTACAGAGCCGTCCGTATGGAGGAGGTAGTCATTGCAAGAATTCGAATCGGCCATACTTATTTAACCCACTCCTATATACTAAAAGGAGAAGACCCACCAGAGTGCATATCTTGCAATGAACCATTCACTGTTAAGCACTTTATGTTGGAGTGTTTCGACCTCCAACCTACGCGTAATCATTATTACAATGTGCATGACATTGGGGAGCTCTTTGATACAGTTAGCATTTCTTATATTATAGACTTCCTGAAGGAAGTAAATATTTATCATAAGTTATAGCTTTTATGCTATCGCCTTAAACAGTTTTATGTGCTATATATACCGTTGCTAGATTTTAATTACCTTTCATCTGTTTTCGTTGTCATACATCATTTGCACTCCCCGTTGATCGGGAAACTTTATTTATCACCGTTACCATTTTATCGTTTTACCTTCAACTGTTTGGTTTCGTATCGCTGGTCGATACGTAATATTTTACCACTTTTAAATAATGAAAGCTATAACCTTTTGTATGGCGCTAAATAGCCTCATAGTGCTGGTGCGCCGTAAAAAAATTAAATCAACCAACCAACCAACCTACTGGACTCGCGACTTGATAAACGCAACTGGCTTCGACACTAAATGAGATATAAATGTTTGGCTTGTAACGGCAGTACTGTCTCCATAAGATATTTTCAGACACAGTACTGTATCCATACGATATTTGTAGACGGGAAGCTTGTTCATATACTGAAGACAAAGAAAGCAGAGGCATAATATATGACGTATGTATCTGGCAAAACTGGACACTTTAAATTATTTTATTAATCTATCTAATAATTATGTGCCCGACAAATATAATCCCGGATTATTCTTTTCTATGATTTAAGCACTATTAAAGCTTTTGTTTCATAAGCTTTGACAAATAGAGAAATTTAACAATTGAAATCTATGAGCACGTTATATATTATTATTATTATTATCATTATTATTATTATTATTGATTTTACAATAATTAAAATTCATGTACAACGTTTGTATAACTATTACTTCTGCTGTATCATCCTAGAAAGGAAACATATGTGTTAACACAAAACACAATTCAAGCATTAAATTAGGAAACGTATTTTCGATTATGTACTACTTGCATCAAATTGTAATCGTTATCAAACCATTTTGTAACTAATATCTTTCTCGTTATCACTTCGGTCGGTATATTAAGTTCGTTAACACTGAACTCTGTCCTATAATAATGACAATGAATATACTGCAAAGGGGATTCTAATTTGATATGCAAATAATGAAAATGAAGAACTGGTATTTTTTCACTCATTTTATTTAACATATTTGGTATTTTATTATGCGATTAAAATGTCCAGTGAGATCCATGTTTGGTATAATCAGTTAATATAACGAATTAAAGGGTGTATGTCCTCAAGGTGATATAGCAATATGAAACCAAATCTTAAGGTAGTATGTCATTTGCAAGTGTCAGTGTTGTAGATCATAGTATATAATTGTGTAGATTTTCGCACGTTTTTCCACCATTTTTCATAGTTGGGGGAGGGGTAATTTATATAATTTGCCTAGATAAATCAGCTTGCCCCTCTAAACATATATTATCAATTAAGAATAAAATTTGTTTTATCCATGGCAACAATTAAACGTATCGTTGGAACAAAAATATAAGCATATTGTCTCCCAATTATTTCCACAGCGAGATAAACAGCTAGGACGTCATTTGAAAAAAACGGAGTTACTCCCCTTTTTCTCAAAGTATGAAATCGAGATAGAGTGGAAAGGTATTGAAATTATTATATGCAAGCCTCAGTCTTAATTCTAACTGGTAAAACGTTTAAGTCAAATATATAATGCCCAATCTAACTCAGTCTAAACAGTCAGGTTGCATATCACATAACTTACATATCTGAGGTAGGACGCTATTTGCTGTGCGATTTCCCAACGCATAGTATATACCATCATACACGAGAAACGACACCACTAAATTCTGAATTAATTACTATACAGTGCAATGTAAGCGATGATGAAAACGTAAAATGCAAAATCTATACTTTCCTGAGCATCTTCCTTGTATGTGTCAATTATGCACAAACTCATAAGCTTCAGTACCTAAATAGATAATCTCATCTATGAAGAAAAACGCTATGCCTTTTTATAATTTAGAACGAATGTTTAATTTTTTTAGGAAATTCTTTTTCTTCCTCTGTAGCATATTGTAACAGATGATACGGAAAGATAAACCTATGTTGAAATTACGTTCATCCTCTCACTAGTCTGTGCAAACATTATTAATATAATGTTTCGATAAAAGAGTCATATTTACACTACAGTTAATGTATCATAGCCGCTTAAAAAAGCAATCAAGTACATATATTTTCCTTTCACAAAGATATGACAAGCAACATATAAATATGTTGGATTCATGTGTGGTACAGGATAAACAAGAATTTAAACTTAGTTAACCGGCATACGTTATAATAAATAATCCTCAATATCATGTAAGCAGTTATTGTTCCTCATTGGGATGACGGTGTTGTTTTCTAAATTTTCGAACATTTCGTATTACAGCAACACTGTCTGTACAATGCTATG
Organism: Megalonaias nervosa; assembly: GCA_016617855.1. NCBI lineage: Eukaryota > Metazoa > Mollusca > Bivalvia > Unionida > Unionidae > Megalonaias > Megalonaias nervosa. The sequence goes on from JAECUM010006846.1 coordinate 48,069, forward strand.
CCAGCACAATAGTAAACACGAATAAACTGTCAGCTTCTAAACAGATGGATCTTACATGAACTTTCACAGCTAGAAATAGTGTACATTCTATGTTTTCAAATAAGTAATGCAAGTCCTAGCAAACATGCAAATAACTTGCAGCCAAAGCATCTTTTATTAATTGCAAGTTATACGAATGAATAAGACGAGTAAACATGCATTTGTATTAGCATATGACGGATTTTGACTACAAAAAATATATGTCGAGAAGAGAAACTCTTATGATATATTTAACAGACTTATAATCAATTACCTTCGCACATACATACCTATAATATCATGAAAATGATATTATTGTGCAACTGGTTCTGAACCTTGATTTATAAAATATCACGATAACTCAATCAAATCAGACAGTAGAGGTGTGCGTATGATTACTTGTCCATCGTATACTTGTGCATCATGTATGTTGCTATATTCATCTCGCTTTTAATTTCACAGAGACGTCCACAAAATACGATACGATCTTGAGGTTCTGCAGATGTGTCGAACATATTTTACAGAATCTTCGGAGTATTGTTCATTTCTGTATTACCTCCAAAACAATAGACGTTTTACATAAAGTAAAATAAAGCATATTTTTTTTTTAACATGGATCTAGATAAAGCATATTTAGTTCATTTGTCAAACGCTTGGGTCTTACTGTAAGCGAATATTTCACACCAGATTGCAATATACATGTCAGATAAATCGCATGTAACCTAATTCATTATCTTAACCCTTCTCCCTATAAGCAAGCGAAAAGTCAATACAACTGGCCTAATCTGTACGTGTGATATATACAATTTTACGTGTGATATGTACAATTTTACGTGTGATATATCTTTACGTGTGATACATACAATTTTACTTTTCACGCCTTTTAAAAGTTTTAATCCTACAGCAGCAGAGGAGGTGAACAGACCATTTTTGTTCGAGACCTTATTTATGAAAAATAAGCCTTCCTACGAAAAGGAAATCTTAAGGTCAATAACGTTAAATCACAACCTCTAACTAGTTAGCTCATTTTGTTACTTTTCTCTAACGCGCGTTTTTATTTTTAGGAATGTTTCGTTTAAGTGTTGGTCACTCAACGCTGGTCGTTCACCTCCTCTGCTGCTGTAAATTAAACAGCCATTATAAATATTATCAATAATGATTGGAGAATCATACTCAGCTAGATTAGCTCGAGAGCGACTAGATGCAATCAAAAAATATTTACCCGTCCGTGATTTAGTTAAACAACAACCACAAGCTCGTCGGGAATCTCAAGTTGAATTTGCAGATGGTGCAGAACAATTATTTAAACCGATTGTCGAACCAACAAAGAAAATTGTTACAGAAACTGAGGCAACACAAAGAGCTCTTCAAACATCACCTGTTGATATTGCTGGCCGTATTCAAGCAGCTCAACCTGGGGCTCAACCACAACAACAACCACAACAACAACAACAACAACCACAACCGCAACCAAAATCAGGAACCAGAATTAAGATAATAGATAAATTTGCACCTGAAGGTATTGCTGCTATCAAGGACCCAGATAAATTACTTGATATTGCCGGGTTTGGATATGATGAAAGACAAAAATATGTAAAACCAGAAAATGTTAAATCTCTAAAACGTGCTGATTGGATCAAGGATGTATATCGCATCTTTACTGGTATTCCAGAAATTAGATCTAATGAAGATATTATTAATTTTAATTGATTTGATGATATTGTACATAGACATATAGAAGAAAGAGCTAAACAATTTGAATTACAGAAACCAGTAAAAACACTTGCAGAACAAGTTCAACAATTTCCACAATTACTTCGTAATTATCCACAACCACAACAATCACCACGATTACTACCACCACTACCACAACAATTTGAATTACTATCACCACAACAACGAGAACAACAACGACAAGAAACGATGAAACGAATGAAATTGCCACGAAGACCAGTCAAAATAACAGAGGAAGAATAACAAGATCCTGGAATCGCTAGCGATTCTACCGGCTCAACTGAAAGTGGTTTAGGAAGTGGCTTTATTACTTGTCCCAATAACGTCCTTGCTGATGTTGATCGACTAGAAATTCTCATTGGAGGAAAACGAGCTGGCAATAAGTCCCCAGAAATCATTAATGAAGCAGCTGATATTTGTCAACGGTTATTTACAGGTGGTGTTATGGATATTGGTGTTTATCGGCCCCTTATTAATGAAATCGCAGATGATTATCATAGTGACTAAGTCACTGGATTGAGTATGTAATTAGATGCAATTAGTGATAAAATCACTTAATAATAATATGATCATACACAATACTCATAGACCAACCATGGTCAGGGTAATAAATTCACGATTACCAGTATACAAAACGATCTACGGAGATGGACTAGGTGATGTTGTTCAAGGTCTATTTAGAAGGATAGCCCCAAAAGCAATACCGCTTGCAAAGCAACTAGGAATGAAAGCTATTGACGTTGTTCGTGAAAAAGCTATTGGCGCTGTTGGTGATGTTGCTAGCAAAGCATTCTCAGCAATCAAGGATAGACTAGCGCGATTAATACGACGAAAACCTCAACCAGTGAAACTGGCCAGCACTGAAGTGATGCCCGCAAATGTCAGTAAAATAATAAATCAAGCTGCTAATCAAAAACTAGCAGAGTTGGCTACCAACACTAATGTTGGGTTAGAAAAAGAAAAAAATATAACCGCTAGTCTGATAGCAGGAAGCGGTTTTCGTGTTAGACGAAGACGATAATAATAAATATGTTCAAGCGTATATCTGATCCCGCGTTTGACATGAATGCACCAGGTTTAAATGATGAATCTGTGCGCGATTATCAATATTATTCTTATGACGCACGAGAGCCAAATCAGCGTGGACGAATTGAACTACAGGTTCAGGATACAAGCAAATATTTCTTACCCGCTGAGGCATTCATTGAGGTTGAAGGTGAAATTTTAAATAATACTCTTGTACCGCCAGGAGCATACGCAGCTGATTTTAGTGTTGGTTTTGTTAATAATGGCATCATGGCGTTATTTAAAGGTGCAGCATATATCATTGATGGACGAGAGATTGAGATCTGTCATGAAAACGTCCACGTTGCCACGAAGATACTTGGTCTTACGCGATATAGTGATGATTATTCAAGATCAGCTGGACCATCAATGATGTTTGTTAAGGATACTTCTAACCACGCTGAGTATCAACAATATGATATAGGACGCCCACAAAACTATGCTAGAAACGCCGGCGCTGATTTGCAAAATATAATTATTAATGTTGATCCAGATTTCAACATAGGATTTAAATCACGTCGAGCAATGTTAAGGGGTGCAAGGAGAGCATTTTCATGTGCCATTCCACTATCACATATTTTTGGATTCTGTAGAAATGTTAGAAAAGTCATTTTTGGAGTTAAACATACAATTGCACTTGTGCGAAAGGCTACTGATGATGATGCAATATGGCGATCCGTTGGTAATGCTTGTATAGTAAATTTAACAAAACTTTCTTTATGGATGCCAGTAATGACTCCAACAATACCTGAAGAAGAACATTTACTTTCTTTTATGAGTCAAGGTGGTAAATCAATGTTATCATGGTTGACAATGACCACAGAGGCTGTGCAGAGTAACATTAATGGTTTATTTACTTGGCAAATAGCATCACGGCAAGGTGTTTCTGCACCAAGGCATATATTTATTGCGCTTCAGAATAATTTACGAGTAAATGATCAAACAGAAAGTAATATGATATTTGACACGCTTGGGGTTAATGAAGTTTCTTTGAGGATAAATGGACATCAAGAACCTTCTGAAGACGTGTTGCTAAATTTCGATCAAAATCATGTAGCACGTGCTTATCATCGATTAATGACATTAATGGGACGTGATCAGAACATTGATTCTGGTTTACAAATATCACAGTTAGATTTTACAACATTATATCCGATTTATTACTTTTCGCTGGAACATTTAGATTTAACCAGACAATCCGCCGTTGACATATATTTTCGAGCTCGCGTAAACCGAGGAGCTATTGCTAATTACAGAGCAATTGCTGTTATACTCAGCGATAAATCAATGTTACTTGAAGGTGTTGGTGGACGAATGAGAGTTATTGATGCCCCAGTAGAAATCATGTAATTAGATCACTCATAATAATTATAAATATCATATCTAGTTAATGTCAGTCTGACTCCTGGTCAGATTAAAAAGCTACAATCATCATCAAAAAATAATTGTGCGGCAAAAATATCACCAAAGCGAGAACGAATCGCAGGTGGTCCGAATAAGCTATCATTATCAGAACGCCAGCATAAGCATTTCAATGAAGCAAAAAAATTAAATAAAGGTATAAAACTTAATCTTTCTGCGAGTGTCATTAAAGACATTGTTAAAACGGGTGGCATATTTCCACTTCTTACCGCGTTACCAGCAGTAATAGCCGCTGAAGCCCCAGCTGTTGCAAAAGCAGCTGCATTAGGCGCTGTTGGAACCGCTGCTGGAATGGCGTTAAAGAAAGCAAGGGGTCAAGGAATTATGCACGCAGAAAACTTAAAAAAAAAGATCACGGACAAAATAACACGGAAGACGTCTAAGAGCACCAAACGTGCCACAGCCGGGCCGTCTAAGATTATCAGGCCCAGCATACGGTCGCGGTCTAAGATAGCCAGGGACCCCATATTCATGGTACGGAAAATGTCTAAGACTGCTCCGGTGACTTCGTCATCGAATTCGATGATTCTTCCTATGTCTAATTTTGATTTACTTAATGCTGCTAAGCAACTGAATATAAAAAACTTTAGAGGTGTTTTTATGCGTGATCAATTACCTACCGTTGCAATGCAACATGAAACTGGTATTATTAATCTCGATAAAAACTCTGGCCCAGACACTCATTGGGTGGCGTATGCAATTGATCCACGTGGAATTATTTATTTTGATTCGTATGGACTGGCACCACCAAAAGAATTTTTAGAGTATGTTAGCACAGTAAGTACTTCTATGCAAAGTAAGAATTCGATGCGTTCTAAGATCTGGTATTCAACATTACCAACACAAAAATTAACGGATCCGCCAATATGTGGTCGAGAAGTACTCGCTGTACTTGATGCTGTATCAAAATCAACAACTCCACCTCATAAAGTCGTGCATAAATATACTACGTTGTCACACTTAAACAGACATTAGTAAATATAATGGTAGATATTTATGGAAGATCTTCTATCAAACCTCAGCAGCAAGTCGATTTATCTAAATATGCAACTCTTGATCAGCTCAGAAATGAAATCGATGATTTATTAAATTTCACAAGTGTGGATCAAAATGAAGTCGTTGTTTTTCAGGATAAACAAGGACGATTAAAGACAAGTAATATACAACTGTTAGATGTTCTTATACGAATTCCCACCGCGGTTATTAATAATATCGTTACTTTTGCTGATCAAGGTAAAATACAAGATTCCGGTAAGTCAGTTAACGATTTTATCAAGCGAGCTGGTGATTCATTCACCGGTAACATTATTATGAATAGAAAAAAAAATTATAGACCTTGGAAACCCAGCCGCAGATACAGATGCAGCAACAAAAAAAAAACGTTGATGATCAAGAATCTAAGTACGTATTAGTCAACGGTGGTATAGTGCGTGCATTTCTCAACATGAATAATAATGGTATTAATAATCTTAGAACACCAGAATCAGATTTCGACGCTGCAACGAAGAAATATGTAGACGATAAGGAAATTCCTATGACAACTTCGTTAGCTACTATCAATGATGAAATGACTACACTCAATACTAATTTTAATAATCACGTACAAACGTTCTTAAATTTTCGTAGAAATATAAACAGATCTATTAATGATTTTTTTGGAAGTCCACCAAATGTTGACATAAAACTCTCTGTCATTAACACGAAACTCAAGACATTGTCAGTGGAATACCTAATATTGTTCAAAAAACTAATCTGATTAAAATTCCACACGGACAAATTAAAAATATCGTGTACACAGTAGCATCAGGATCATCAACATGGACACCGCGCGATAACACTCGAACATACCGCAGAAGTAACTGGGTTATACAGGCTATCCGTGTACGGTTTGGAAATTACTGCGGCCACTTCATCATCACTGAATGTACATTATAATCCTCTACTGGTGATGTTAAAAAAGAACATCAAAGAAACGTTTACGTTGACATCAACGGAAATGCCCCCGCGACGTTGCTGGTGGTGTCTGGAATTTATAGCTGAAACCCTCAATTAATTACTTAATTAAATGACGTTGACATTGTATAATGAATCAAGTGACGGAGTCACTTTTCGAAGCTCAACGTCACAGATACAATCAAGTATGTGAGTGCCAAACCAAACTAAAAATATCATCGACGATTATACAGTAAAAGTAAAAAAATATCGCAGACGTATGGTTGTTATTGATTAAATTGTTTACTCAGTTTCTGCTGTTATTGCTGGAACCGGATTATTATTATCAACAATAACAATGACAGCACCTGCAGTTGTAACAATTGTCGTTTCAACTTCAACGATTATCGGAGGCATTCTCAGTATTATCGCTAAGAAGATATCTACATGTACAAATGATAAATTACAGGAGTATATAATAAAACTACACACAGTAACAACATCTTATTCTAAACTATCATCGTATCTTTCGGCGTACCTCAGCGATGGTAAAATATCTGATGAGGAGTTCGCAACGATAATGAAAAACTACAATGAAGCATTTAGAATCGCTAGCGATTCTAGTGATAAAGTAACTTGTGATAAAGTGGAAAATTGAATTCCCGACAGAGAACGCAATGCGTTCTATTAAAATAATAATTAAATAACGGAGTATTTTAAATAATGTCAGCGTTAGAGCTATTACAACAGATCGTCACTAATACAACGCCGTCAAAAACTACTATGATATCATTAAGTTCGACCAATCCTGAATTTAGCGTTAACTTTCCAACTGCAATTTCAGCAAGTGAAATAGCATTAGCAGAATTACGAGTTTATAATAGCTGGCCAAATATCAGGTCAAAATCGTTTGGTGGACTACCAGCAAACAATTCACTTGTATTTGCAAATAAGAATAAACCTGATGGAACTCCTGATTGGCAAGTTGTTGGAATTTCAACGGGCAGTTATCAAATAGAACAGACTAATGATGAGTTCCAACGCAGAATTAAATCTATTACAGGAAAAGAATCCAAAATAGCAATCACTGTTTACGAACCAACATTATCAGTGGCGATTGAAATAAATTCCCCTGATTATGTTGTAGATATTTATCAAAGTTCAATCAGATCTGTGTTAGGATGACCTGATGTTCCCCCAGACCAAAGGTCAAATGGAATTCCAGAACCAGCGCGGGAAGAATTTAAGACAAGCGAAAAAAGATTCATTAAAGATCCAGAATATCGAAATAAAAATGTATGGTATTATATAAAATTTGAATTTGATCCAAGCAACAATGAACATTACTTTACCGATTTTGACGGTAAAAGGATCCCCAAGATAACTAGATCAGCATTTAATGTCATCGTAGACGCCAGGACGCAGACTACTAGAGAGATTGTTGATGAAGAATTTTTAAAAATTTTTTAAGATGTTCTTAAGCCTGAATACGATAAAACATTTAATGATTTAAAAAGTTTATTTATTTCATTATCACAACATTATGACGATGGTGTAAAAAATCAGATAATCGAAACAATAAAACATTTAAATGGGATCTTATTTGATTTATACATCGCCAATCGAAGTATTATAAACGTATAAAGTCGATGGAAATATTTACACATCTGCAAAACTTAAGCAATTATTTCTTGATCATTACAAAATAACAGAAAAAGATTTACAAACATTTATAATACCAGATTTAAATAACGCTGAAATAAAAAAAACAACTCAGCGATGTCATTGATGAATATTTCCCTAAAATATTTGCAGCGTGGATAAAAATAGCCCCACCACCGGTTATTCTTAAACATAATAACGATCCATACGGTGGAGGCCGTCATATCTCGCCTGGTATTGTTAATATAACATCAACGATCACAATCAATCTAGTATGTGATGTAATTGATGGCAGCTTTCAAGTAGATCTTTCAAAGTCTAGCCAGGCCCAGCAAGGATGTATATTATATTCATTCAGTCCTCAAGCGCCACCCGGGTGGTTAATTGTATCTGAACCAATTAACCCCGTTTATCTACGTGACCATAATCCGTTATTATCAAGGATACATTTCAAACTTACAGACCAAATAGGACGTATTTTGGATTTGCAAAATGAGGTTTTAAGTATTAATCTATATGTGAGATCATAGAGAGTTATCTCAAAACAAACAAAAAAAAATATCCGAATCTAACTCGGATCAGAATAAAAAATTTTTACTGGGTAAATCGTAATTATCAGAGTAAAATATTATAAATAAACTGTCAATTTTGCCAGGGATTTTATTTAGCCATTATCACATTAACTCTACCTTCATTTTCATTTTCACAATGCTCTTTTAACTGTCTTATACGAAAGTTCATAATCTTTTTCTGTTCGTATTCATGAGATAATTCTAACTTAATTTTATCAATAGCTTGTGAGAGAGGTACAAACAGCTTTACCTGATTATCTGTAACTGTTGCCAGCGACTGTAACATTGCCTGCTGGATAAACTTCATGAATTTATAATCAGATGGCAAAATGTATCTGTTCTCCAATTTCCGTTGTTCTAATGATTCAAAATCACACAGAATTTTTTCAGGATTAAGATTATCAGATATATTTATACCGTTATGTTGTAATTTTTTAATAGCAGAAATAATAACATTAATATTTTCGGAATTCATTATATTATAAATGTTTCTTTCATATAAAAGTATTAATAAAATAATATTAATAAAATAAAATAATAGTCCTTAAGGACTGTTTCAAGATGATTATATACATATGATTATGATTGTATACATATGATTATGATTATATACATATGATTATATCTTAATTAAGGATAACCCCATGTGATCCCCTAGGTTGCCAAACAAAATCCTAGCAGGATCAGAGGTCACATATAAACTTAATTCTAAGAATTTAACTAACTTATCCTAGGACAGCACAGTTACATATAAACTTAATTCTAAGAACTTATCCTAGGACAGCACAGTTACGTATAAACCTATCTTAAAGACAGTACTACGGGCCTTCTCTACGTTCAATACAAATTTGCACACTCCCCCAATAATCAACCCAGGGAGTGCAAAATTGCACCCACCAAGTGACATGGTGGGAGAGTGTACAAATGTTCTATTGAAACATAGACGGGCTGGCTGTCGCCCCCACTAAAGAAGAGGATTTTGGCATAATATCGCCTTCCGCCCGACAGTATGCTGGTCACGAGAATCGAACCACGGACCTTGAGTACGAAAATCCAGCGCGTTAGCAATCGGCCACCGGACTTCAATATATACATAATGAAAATATTCTTATAAAGTTAGCGCGCAAGTAAACAGAATAAAATCACAATTATTGTAAAATGTAGTGTGGATTTCTTAATAGAATCACGATTTATTGTAACAAGTATTGTCGATTTCTTAATAAAATCACAATTTATTGTAAAATGTGAATTTATTTTCAGTTTCCAAATACTTAGAGAAACTACATACACAAAACCCACATTTCTGCCGAGTTAAAAGTCTGTATTAATCAGACGTTGCTAAGGATACTAAAATAATCGATAGTTATATGAACACGCATGCCATACTCATTTCTAAAAATAACCTCATGTATACAATTCACTGCTGAGATATATTAGCCGATATAATCTAACACAGACAATATGTGACTCAGGTTATCGGATTAGCTTGTTCTTAGTAAATGTGTTTCTGTGTAATAGTAACACAAATTAGCTACATTCAATGGGCTTCTTGGAAACATTAGTGTCCTATGGGACATTCAAACTGTATAAATCTCTATTGTTGTGTTATACATGTGTTTTGAAGACAAATGGATTTTGCTCCTGACTAGTGTACAACACAATTATATATCATTTTTATGAACGATATATTTATTTATGGACGAAATAACACATACAATAAGGAAAGATATATCGATACTTACTCAAAACAATGTGGGTTCCATTTTGACCAAAATTCACAATATATTGTTGTCATTAATACAACAAGTACGACAACTGCAAGATTTACTAAGTTATGCTTGACGGAGTTGTCTCGCTTAATCATCTGATACCATAGGAACATACGCGAATCTGACTTTTCGTCCAAATCTCACTGAAAAAGCAGATTTTGTGATATTATCTGCCACGCATTTTACTGAAGGTGGTACTATGTTAAAATATTTTCCAGCAGAATTAATTGATTTAAATATAATTTCTTGGCCAGTCTCTGTATTTACAGATTTAACAGCCCTTGCGTATCGTGCGCCGCCAGAATTTCCGGACTTGTAATTTTGACTTTGTGTAACAATTCGCAAGTTATCAAGCGAGTTCTCAAGTTTATCACCACTGATATGATCGATTACAAGTCCATCTTTAATGACCCCATAAAAACATTCGTAGATGAATCTATGTGAGAAATAATTTTTATTTCCAGTGGTATTAAATCTAAAAGAAACAAATTTATCAACACTACCGACTGGTTTCTTTAATCTACAGTGCCTAATTACAACACCACGAGATGCTTCATAATTTTTAATGATTGGATGCGTTACAAACTCATTGTTCTCCATGTATATACTAATAGTATTTGTTTAAATCAATATTTTGAAAATCTAGCGAGATAATCTTCGGTTTATATAGAAGATTCACCTGAAGATGTTTTTTTTTTTTTTTTTAACCGTAATATCGTTTCAGCTCTCTGTATTTTTTACCACTACATTGCACGCACAGTTGAGTTTTTCCTCTGACTCCAACACCACACCGCACACACGGTTTTGGTCCTAGACTACCGTGTCTAACGTGCTGCATATGGTAGCCGCAGAATTCATTTACGCATGCTTTGTTACAAGGAGAAGCACATCCGATCATAAGCCAATTACATCGATTATTTGTTTGAATCATATACAAGAGATTAAAATTCAATTTAAATGCATATTTGTCTTAATTATAATAATGCAGGAATTATCCGCAATTGAACATTCTGGAGCCAGATTTGATCTTGACAGACTGCCGAAATATAAATTTAATTTTTCGATGCAAGATCTAGCTTTAACGAATAAAGATATAACAAAACGTATCCGTGAAGCCAAAAAGGAATTTCGCGACGATGGTGCGGCTCATGTGTGGTCGACATTCAGAATTGGAAATATTGTTAATGTAATGAATGACAAACGAGGAAGAGAGATTATTGACTACCTTGTTCAGAGATATTTTATTTTAATAAACTTTATTGTAAAGACAGACGATGACACTTGGATTGTTCGTAACCAACGTGATTCTGTCCACATGCAGTCAGGAAATTATATTGTTCTTAGTAAAAACTCCAGACCAGGAATACTTACTGGCATTGACAAACAATATTGCGAACGAACATATCCTGTGACTGCGGTTGTGTACGCAATATATCCGTTAAATAATAAACCTAACGTTGGGGAGCTCAAACCTATGAAACTGTCAAGGATAAATTGTGTTGCTGAACGGGTTACAGAACACTTCACAAACGCGATACGCGGAAACGGTTTAACGGATTTACGACGTAAAAAAATAAATACGTGGGCAGAAACAGTTAAAGAACCCGGAGCGTCTATCACCGACGTTGCTGAGCTGGTAAAGAAATTAAAATTCCCAATAACAGTGAAGACTTTAACCGGAGAGATTTTGTACAAATCGAAATATGAATCAAGAGGAGCTTCGATAGATATTATTGATCATAACGCTCATGCATGGACTGTGGTAGTAACAATATTTCCACGAGACAGAACGGTTAAATTTTATAATGGTCATGTATTTGATTTTATCACAAATATCAGTAAAATTGACCCTGTATCTGTTTGGCTGTTTCAAAGTTCGGAATATGATTATCATGATCAATTTGTACGGTCTAATGGTGATATTTATCGTACAGAATTTCTCCACGAAGAAATGAAAAATCTTGTATTAAAATATACCTCTGATGATATTAAGGTTTTACAATTACTGAATAACTGTTTTACCGTTCAATCAGTTGCTGCTCACGCTGCTCAGGAGAAAAATTCATGGAAACCGACAGGATTGGAATTTCTTGAAGCTGTCCAACGCGGTTGTGTGGAATACGGACACGGTGGATTGTGGAATACTAAATACGATTATAATGACGTTATCTCAGTTGATATGGTAGTATGTTATCCTGGAAGTTTTCTTGGATACGGAGAATGTTCTAAATGCTTTAAGAGATTTGGACATCCGACACACGAGATGACCAGAGTTGCGATAAACGGACCCTTACCAGATTTTGACTTAACCGGATTCGCCTGTATAGAGTCGTTCGAGTTTTACGGGTATCTCCATCCGATTGTTTATGCGTGGTTTGGAAGACATTTTTCAGAAAAATGTTGGGTTCCAATAGTACTAATACAGTACATGCTTGATGCTGGAATTTTAATGTCGTTGAGCGTGAGTGAAGCAATTATATCATACCGCGTGCAGAAACAAGTTTGGTTGCCAGAACTGGATATATTTGATATTAATGATGCTAGAAGAGATTTTTCTAATCTTAACGAAGCTGATATTGTTAAAATTACTAATAATATACGTGAATGCAGGAGAGAAAGTGATGAGAAATTTGCAAAAGATCTCGGCAGAGAAATAATCGGTAAATTTACGCAAGGAGGATCATATGATCATAAACGAATGTATACAAGATTAATCATGGACGATGCTGAACTCGATTTTATAATTGCTGATACAACGGAGAAAAACACATTTATAAGTCGAAGTAATGCTTATTTATCAGACGGAACTAAATTAGGTACAATTGTGAGCTATACTGATAGCGAGTCACCGCAGTTTACTCATTTAAGATCTTCGATGCTAGCGTACGTTTCGATAAATTTATTATCGATGATAAACAGATTTCCTCGTTATGCAGTCAGAGTCGCGACAGATTCATTTTATATAAATAAAAAATATGCGGATTCGTTAAAACAATTGCATATTAACAATCATGCATCATGGGGCGAATGGAGAATAAAACATGAAGATATAATTAGTTATTCTGAATCTGCCGACGTTGAAATTGCGGAGACATATTACAAGAATAATCAAATACCAGGATTGTCATCGGCACCATCTGTATGTGATCCTGTGGCTAGACATAAAACCGTTTATCTTAATAGGTGTGGTGGTTCAGGTAAAACAACACGCGCGATTGAATTATTTAATAATTGTTCTGATATGATTGTTTTGACACCGACACATAAACTCGCCAGGGAAATAAAAAACGAGGAGTAAAATCATGTACATATCATAGTTTCTTTAGATGGTGCGGAGACGCATGGACTCCATCGCGGATGGGTGAGAAATATATTCCTAAAATTATTATCTGGGACGAGATATGCACGGTGTCGCTAGAGGTATTAAAAATATTTCTTGATTGGCTGTTATTGAAGAATACTGCTGTGATAATGTGTGGCGATCATGGTCAACCACCACCTTTCATTGGATCGTCTCCACATGAGTGGCTGAAAACATTTGTAGATTATTACGAAGAAATAACTGATGACCATAGAGCTATTGATAAATCACTAAAAGAGTTTAAAAAGTTAATAAGACTACAGCCAGATAAAAGACAGTGTGAGATAATGCGTAAAATAATTCCAGAAAATTCTATGAATGATTTTTAGACTTTATGGAGACCTGCTGATTTGATAGTTGCAAGTAGAAAAATAGTTCGCGATACACTTCAACAACAATTATTTACGTTACATAAAGAAACATTTTCAAATCTACCTGTACCTTTGTGTTATAGTCCAGCAGATACTCGACGACAGAATGTTGATGTTGAGATTCCTGTTGGTGGAATACAAAATCTTGTGTTAAATGATATTGTTTTACTTGTTGTTGATGTTGTTGAGAGCGCGTTAAGTATGGATAAATCGCCGTGGACGTTAGGATACGCTATAACGATTGACTCGTCACAGGGATTCACTATTACTGATACAAATATTTGGATTGTCAATGATGGTATTGAGTGGTCAGATTTAGTTTATCTTGCAGTGTATCGAGTCAGAAGAATATCTCAACTGCACAGGGTTATGATGGATTGCGTAATAACCGAAGAAATCACTAACAACTTTGTCGATATCAATAAAAAATTAACGAGTTATAAGCAATGTGACAAAAAAATAATCGCAATTTTAATATTGATGCTGAATTTATTATAACACTAAAACAACAACAGAATAATCATTGTGCAAGTTGTAACTGTAATATCCTGTGGCAGTATTCAAATAATAATCCAAGACAATTTACCGTTGATAGAATTAATAGTAGTCTTGGTCACACACGCGAAAATGTGATGCTGACCTGTCTTGAATGTAATCGACGTCGGGGCGCTGGACGCCCTTGTGCAAGTTTACAAAAGTGAAATTGTGTGTCTTTAGGAATTATTTGTAATTGTTCGCGTACAAATCCACGCTGAGGAGCAGTTGAATCTAATCTGTAAATTGCAGGTCTACCTGTGGACCTTACCACGCTAGAAATTTTGTGTGTGGTCACACTCCAGATTGGATCAGTTGCTCTTTTTCTACCTCCTTCAAGTTCACCAGGTTCATATAAATATCTTACGGTAACATTACCTAGTACTGATTGAGAGGAAGATTTACGTTCTATTGGTATATATTTTTTTTTTTTTGTGATCGCATTAGAAGGTTTCATAAAAGTTGCACGAGTCATTTCGTTGTTTAAAGCAGCTATCACACTTGGTAACCTTGTAACCCATTCACGAGACTTAAAGTCAGCGGATATTTCCTTTGCGTATTGGTATCCAAATAACCGCTCAGCAAGTGTTCGATTAAATCGTTCAACGATTGCCTGATCACGATGAAATTCAGTGTGTCCTCGTCTGATTTTAACGTTATGTAGCTTCCTCAACGATGATACTGCACCAAGAAATTCTTTGCCAGGATCAACCTGTAGCAGTTGTGGCCATCGTAGACCACCACGTTGATAAATGCGTTCAAACGCAGATGCATCTTCAGTTGCTATTTTAGTTGATAGTGGTTCTGCTTCTTTATATCTACTCGCAACGTCAACGACGGTTAACGCGTATCTGTATGTGTATTGACGTCTGCCAATTTTAATGGTATCATGTGGTAAAAAAAAATATCTGCTTGATGAACTTCATTAGGGGTACTGACATCAAAATGTGCATACTGAATTTGTTTAGGTGGACGTAGATAGATCTGCCATATTGCCTGTAGTACTAACCACGCTGCAGCAACATCACGTAAGACTTTTGCTGCTTCAGCAAGTTTACTAATCGCTGCTTTACCTCTGCAATATTCTCTTGGGCTATAATAAACAGATTCCATTATTATGATAATAATCAGTTGATTAATTACCAGCCCTTAACATTATTTTACCTTTCATAACAGCTTTTACCAGAAAAGCAGTTAATTTTCCTCGAAGTGATTTATCTTTTACATTATTTATGGCATGAATTAATTTTATATCGGCGAGATGTCGTTGTTGTAAATCTTTACTTTTATACGCGACATCATGAATGTGACACGCTTGATCAATTGCGTTTATTGGATACTCCCCAGGTTTTGGTTGGTCTTGGTTATCGAGTCGGATATCGAGACGAGTTCCAGGACCACAATAATTATATCCAGGCAATTGTTTTTCACCAGGATACTTTGCCCATTGAGCTCCTGGTAATTTACCTAACGAAGAGCGATATCTCCTCCTGTCTTTAATGAAATAAATTTGTATTTTTTTGTACCACATTTCACACACTTGCCTGTAAGTGCGCGCCTGTTATTTTTTGTTATTATTGTCGTTAATCCACTGGTATGAGTGGGTGCTCTACATCGAACACAATATAAATCCATATTATTATTATATGGATATAATTGACTTCTCAGAGACACGAAAACAACAGCCAGTCAAGCATCATCCAGCGTTAATAAATTCTATCAGAGCAATTATACTTGGCCCATCTGGGTCTGGTAAAACGCAATTATTACTTAATCTGATAATGTGATGGCTCAAGTGGGATAAATTATATTTAGTAGCACCATCTGTAGATGACCAACGATGTTACGAAGTACTTTAAGATTTTAATGAAAATGCAAAGTCGCTGACGTGTCCTGATAATGATGCTATTGATTTTATTACCGATATCGATGAAGCTCCATCCATAGATGATCTTGATGGATGTATCAATAATCTCGTAGTGTACGATGATGTAATGCTGGATAAACAATCCAATCCAGCTCGGATATTTTTGCGAGGCCGTCACAAAAATACAGACGTGATTTATTTAACTCAGAAATACACACAAATTCCAAAAGTGATCAGAGATAATTGCAATATCTTAACTGTGTTTAATGGAGTAGATAATTATACTTTACAAAATATTTATTATACTTGGTGTTCAGCGGACATGGACATGATTAAGTTAAAAAAAAAAAAACTTCTTTTCAAAAGCACAAGTTATTCCATTCGGATTTATAACGATAAGATCTAGGTATCGTATAGGTCTGGATAAAATCTTTGGTTAATTTACAGCAGCATAGGAGGTGAACGACCAGCGTTGAGTGACCAACACGTAAACGAAACATTCCTAAAAATA
Organism: Megalonaias nervosa; assembly: GCA_016617855.1. Classification (NCBI taxonomy): domain Eukaryota; kingdom Metazoa; phylum Mollusca; class Bivalvia; order Unionida; family Unionidae; genus Megalonaias; species Megalonaias nervosa. The sequence continues at coordinate 64,887 of JAECUM010006846.1, forward strand.
AAAACGCGCGTCAGAGAAAAGTAACAAAATGAGCTAACTAGTTAGAGGTTGTGGTTTAACGTGATTGACCTTAAGATTTCCTTTTTGTAGGAAGGCTTATTTTTCATAAATAAGGTCTCGAACAAAAATGGTCTGTTCACCTCCTCTGTTGCTCCTACTCTTCTACCTGAGATTTTGGAATGTCACTTACAATTTTCGAGCCCTTCTGAAATTTCAGACATTATGGATTACTTTTACATAAAGGCACAAACCTATTCAAAGTATCAAAATATTGCTTAAAAACTGTCCAAACAAATTAAGGACTATATGCATGTTTATGATCGTACATACTGTGTAAGAGCTCTTTATGAAATCAAATGACTCCAGTACAGGTAAATAATCCCCGAAAGAATATGACATAAGTTCCTGTAGAATATAACATTCGTTTATTTGTGCCTAGCTTGAGCAAAATGCATCTTCGGAGAGGGTTGATGGAAGGAAGCGGTGACAATATTACAAAAAGGCATGTCTGTTTCTGAGTGCTTCGGTTAATATTTTTGGTTTGCTTTGTTGTTTTGTCTTTATTTCTGGCTATTGTATATTCCCTGTCAGGACCAAACACACAACAATTAAGAAGCTTACTGCCCAGAAGACTAATTATTTTCACCTATTTTGCTATAATTAGTCTCGCATAAATAAATAAAGAATGCCCCACAAATGTCAGCTGGAATAAACAATGTATTTAGTCATATTTATTTTAATTTTGAAATGGCAAGAGTGCTTTTCCGATTTTAAAGCTTTTGTTACTATAGAGCTTATGTGAGTACATTAATACTTTTAATCCACGGACTTTTATAACAAAACAATATCTGTTTAGCTACAAATTGTTGAAATAATATCACGAGATCATTATGTACAGGTTCCTTCTTCCCAAAAATGTAAAATAATGATTGACACTTCTAGTACTTTTGTAGTTATGCACCGAAATTAATGTACTCAAGGTTGCACTCTAAAATCATCAATGACTAGAGCAGTTTGTCAACGGTTGCCGTATGGAAGTGTACGACTCAAACAGAAGATCAGACATTTTCTGTTATGTATACCATACACGTAATACCAATGCAACTGGTTATGTGAATGATTTTATAGGTACCAATCCTTATGATATTCGGTCTTGTTCTGTCTTCAGCACGAGAGTATGGGATATTCTTAATATACAGTGATACGTTTCGGAATATAACCCTTTTTGGAGTCACAATTTTGACTAGTTTATAGAAATGGCTAATATAAAGAGGTTGGTTTAATATTTTAACAGCTTTATTGGCAGAAAATGGCCAGTCTTTAGATAAATCCGGTTACACAGAATCCGGTTAAGAGAAATTTCCCTATCCTTTCCTACATCCTTAAATGAGCTTTTAAATTCAAGGATTACTAATATACATTAACAGTTAGTACAGATATCGCACGAATTAAAGAGAATAAATGTTTTGTCTCGATACGAACTTTGTATAATTTTGTTTCTCTGCATGTTGGATTTTGCTCAACCATTTATACATTATATTGACAGAGACACCAGAAAATTTTATATTTGTACTCAGACTTGTTTAAAGTATACACTGTCGCAGGTAGGAGTGGTTGATATATGTGCATTAATAACCTCGAGTAAGAAAGCCTTTTTCAGCCTTGCTAATGATTCAAGCATTACACTGCAGTAGCCCTGCGACACGCTTTCAAACTAAAACCAATACAAATATGTTATATTTGGTAGTTCTACAGATTCCTGCGATATTTTAAGACTATTGACATAATAAATCTTAACATCCACTATTAGCCTAATTCCATTATATTTACGACTTTTTTTAATGCAAGGTAACCATTGTAACCAACAGCGGAACTGATAGAAAAAAGTGCATAATTCGTCGTACGCGGAATTATCAACCATGGCTTAAGAGAGATCGTGAGATATTTAATTGGACATTTTCTCGACAAATTGAACACTCTTTATTATTATTATTAAATCTCGTGAGTGTTTTGTTCTAACAGATAACGCATAGAATAATGATCGCCAGAAAACATCTTCAGGAAAGTGTTTTCATAAATATTTGTCTATTCCCCGTTATAATGAAACAAACGTTTAGTCAATTCACCCAGCTATCATGGCAACTGCGTAACGAAAATTTGATTTTCCTGAAAATTCCGCATAATCACCAGACCGCTGCAATATGTGAACAAATCTCTCCTTATCGCTAACATTTAGCTGGTAGATTTTACAAGTGTCAATAATTTTCCATCAAAATGGCATATTATGTAGGGTGGAATGCATGATCTGCTCTTATCACGGTATCTAGGATAAACAAAATCAGCTTCCCGGTGCTATCAGACTCAGCCCTTTTTGTCTGAGTACGACGGCATATCAAAGGTATAATAAATGCAGTTATTTATCATAAAATTGCATGCGGCGGGCGCAATATAGCGTAACGGAAACGAATAGGTCCACCACATCGATGTCGCATGGGTTTCTGGTAATTAACCTTACCACACCTCTTGCGTCATGCCACCCCCGTCTGTCAACACTGAAATGTTCTGTCTCACTTTTTGTGGACAATTATATTGTCAGTATGCTTGATAATATCGATCCAAATTAAACAAGAAATATAAAAAAATACGCCAGCCAAAACAAAATGCGTCCAAATGTGTTCTGTGTTCTCTTATTTCTACGAGGTAAGGAGAACCTGTTGTTGAAAGAACGACTTAAGCAGGCCTAAATGATTCCAATATATCAATGGGTCTAGCACAGTTGCAACTTTCCCTTAATTTACACAATTATTACATATTTGAAGTTTTAGGATGGAGTGGACCATACACCGACCCAAACTCTTATTTAAAAAAATCTAAACGCAACAACGAAGAGTTATTCCTTCAAAAAATTCTAATATGAACAGGTATACAGAATTGCCTGAAATCAACTCACATACATACATACATACATACATACATACATACATACGTTCTTACGTATGTACGTACATACGTCCGTGCGTGCGTATATACATACATTCATACATACAGACATACACTTATAGACATAGAATGACACTACTAAGGTCCGCTTACTAGCGCGAGAAGAAAGTAATCGAATACGTTTCAACCATGTTTTCAACTATTGACTCTTTATATGAATCCCCTGCCTACTCAAGCAATAAATTAATACCATGTATTGATCAAGGACGGGTTGTTACCGTGAGCATGTATTTGCTATTCATACCTCCAAAAATGGCATAATAGAGGTAATAATATAATACCTCTCCATGTAGAAAAGAAATAGACGAATAACGTGAAGCAAAATGGCGACCGCTTCGCAAGCAGAGGCACCTATCTCTCAAATTTTACAATGTCCTATCTGTTTGGATAGGTTCAAAAGACCCAAAGTTCTTCCCTGTGGACACACATATTGCGCTTCTTGTATAAAGTCACATATCAGCAACAAAGTGACCAACAGGGGAACTATTCAGGTGTGTTTTCCTTGTCCAGTGTGTAGAGCGGATACACCCTCATCTGATCCTAATATGAGCATAGAACAATGGGCAGAATCATTCCCCGTGAACAGCATAGTATCTTCTTTAATAGATGTCTCAACAAGAAAAAAAGAAGGCTATCACTGCAATCAGTGCATAAAGCAGGGAAAAGAATCATTGGCAACATACTTTTGTAAGGACTGTGACCGGTTTATGTGCATGTCATGCAAGCAACACCACAATGGATTCCCTTCGTTGAGTCGGCATTATGTCGTAACCGTAAGTGATAACGCTGATTATTGTTTTGTAACACCTGATATGTCCACTATAGAAGCATGCCAAAGCCATTGTAGTAAGCGCATCAAATTCTTCTGCGGGGACCATAATACACCGTGCTGCAGTACTTGTGTAATTCTGGAACATCGGAAATGCGAACGAGTTTTCACGGTAGAGGACATGCTAACGTCCTTTGATGTCACGAAGAAATCACAAGAAATTGTAGTTAACATGGCTAAGTTTGAAGATCACTTAAATCAAATAACACGCAAGATCAAGTCAAATTCAGACACCATTCAAAAGGACAAGGCCGACATTTTAGAACATATTAATTCCCTCAAAGCCCAGGTGTTGGCAAAGTTACAAAAACTTGAAGACAACGTCATTGCATCTCTTGAAAGTAAATATAAATCTGAAAATTGCAATCTTCAAAATCATGAAATCAAGGGACGAAGTTTGATTACTGCTATCAGCAATGATCGGACCCAGCTTGACCTCGTTATGACCCACGGATCAGAAGTCCAAAAGGTCATTATGCTCCATAATTTGGATCAGAATCAGCCAAGGTACTTTCGGGCTATATCGGAGTATCAGAAAGAAGTTAAAGACGTCAATATACGTTTTGACGTTGATGAAACGTTTTCGACATTTGAAAATACCATAAGCGAATTAGGCAAGATAAGTCTCATTTGTAAGCATGAAGATTTTTCTTCAGCTTGTTTTAAAGCTGTCGAAACAAAATTTCAGCCAATTAGCATTGGTCCTCTAAAGGAACGGAGAGCCGTGAAGGTATCAGAGTTCAAAGTAAAAGCATCTAGAGATATGAATGTATGTCACATATCTCACATTCTGCTCTTCAAGGACACCAGAATGTTATTGGTCGACCATAACAATTACAAAGTTAAGCTGTTTGGACAAGATTATAAGTGTCAGGAGAGTATGAAATTTCAAGAGCGCCCATGGTTTGCTTGCTCTTTATTTGGCAGTGAGGTGGCCGTGACGATTCCAGCTCAGAAAACAATCCAGATTATCGAGATTAAAGACAAGATGCTAAAGAACAGGGAGATCACAACGAGGTTCCAGTGTTGGGGTATAGCGGTGGTAAAGGACCAGATGGTGATCACGACACGTGGACATATTGTTCTAATCCTTGATATGCATGGAAGGGAGATCAGGACCGTCCACACGGACATTTATCACAGTGAGAAACATCTGGTACCTAACTTTATCAAAACGGATACGACTTACTCAGCTATGTATATATCGGATGAGACTGCACATAAACTTGTCGCCTACAGTATGACCTGGGATGTCCTGTTCACCTACACGAATCAGGACCTTACAAATTCAACAGGTATCGACATTGATAGAGAAGGAAACATTTACCTTTGTGGATATAACTCACACTGTGTCCAGCAGATATCAGCGGAAGGGAAGATCATTAAGATACTGATATCAAAGAAAGGAGAAAACATGAAACCGCTTGGTATCATATTCTACAGGAATACGGACAGTTTCATTGTCACGTACGGTAACTGTGATATTGTGGAAGTTTATGAGCTACGTGTTTCACAAAAGTAGAGTTTTTAATTTGTCATAAAATTATTTAACTCTATTTGCGAAAGAAATATATTTCCATTTGATATCAAAGTATTGCAGCTTTCATGAAGCAAACTTTGGCAGAGAAATTGTTAACGGATGTGCTTCAATTACATTATTGTGTAATTGGGTACTATTATTATTCTCAATAATTTTAGTAGTAGTAATAGCAGTAGTGGTAGTGTTATTATTTAAGTCCGTTTGTGTAGATTATGATATCAATGCATCATATTGTAAATTAAATCAAATCATTATCCGCAAAATATTTTTGTTATAGCCATTTCCTTTCTCATTTAATCGTTTGCAGTAATACATTTATTAAAGTACCTGTCGTGTCTAGTGTACTGAAAAAATTTAATTTGCACATCTCGTGTATTTTATCTTGATGTATTGGCACGTAAGTTGAAGCGAACATGATTAGAAATAAGAGTATGTAAAATGTTCCACGGCAAATAAACGGAATAAAAGAAATGAAGAGAACATTCGTTTCATTTATTTCCAGTCATGTTATACATTCTTTAAAAATCTAATTTACACACAACGAAACGTTGATATCAATTGAAATTATAATTAACCATGTGATCCAAAGAAATTAAACTTAATCAATTGAACTGAAATTTACACATATTCGCTTCAAAATGTATGTCATTATAATCAAAGATAATCGCAGTTCAATGCCGCCTATAATCTTTGATTTCAACATTGCTGTATTTGAAATGAGTGTATGTTAACGATGAGCAATTTTGTTCACTCATTTGTCCAGAACAAGTGGTATCAGAAAATTAATTTGTACATCAATATGATCTTTTGTCCAAAAAGGTCACTCTCTTGCCTAGATATCACAAGCTGTTTGTGTTTTAACCCACTGAAAGCAAAAACGAAATTAAGTACAACAGATTTATTTCTTCAAAGGATTTTCTTGCTCTGATATGGTTGAATCCTCACTTCCATCAGCAAGAACGAAAATTAATTTTCTAAACGTTTGAATTGTCCTAACTTATTCTATGAAGACTTTATCATCTGACAGAACAAAGTCTTTAGCCTTGAGTCTATTCCTATAATTAGCACAAAGTTTAACATTGTCCTTTTCCTGGAGCGGACACAGCATTTCTATATCAGACAATGGTTTCCATATTGGACTAGCGTGTAGACTATATTAACCAAAGTTCTCGTTTTATTTTATTTTTCATTTCGTTCCCATTTAGTCTTAAAACGGCCTTTCAGAGTTGAGTATTAGCAAGGTATTTTCTGCACATGCTGGTCAGTGTCGTGCATATACTATGCTACACAGATTTTATCGTGTCCAAAACTGTCAGGAGAAGTGACTCATTAAATACGGAATTTGTCATTTCCACGGACAAATACACTTGTTGCATATCGAACCCATTCCGGTTTGTGATATTGCTTGCAGTAGCTACAAAAAGTATATTTCCTTCACAGTCAGTGAAATCAAGCCATAGATAATTATCAGTTCAATGTGGCTGATATTTATTTGTTTTTTAGTCATGTCATGTTCGATATATGTTCTGCTGCCACAGAGTCTGGCTTGTGTGTTTTGGAGAAATAGTTACCTCAGACTGAGTAGCAGTCTTACAGTTATCCTTATATCTCTGCACGCATTGTCCTTCTCTGAATATTCCTTATGATCATCCTTGAAAAAGTAATTTAGTAAACACATTTTATTGAAAACAGAGAAGGTCACCTCACTTGACATTTAAATTGATCATACTATGCATTTTGTTGTTTAAATGCAAACACCGGCCGTTTCTACATTAATGTAATCAGACTCACTCACATACTGCAATAATCAACAACCACTTATTATACTATAACAGGATGCAAGTGAATAAATGAAGAGATGACAAATAAGTAAAAACTAACGTCTAGATTATTTATTAGCAATTAACGACTGAAGAACAATTTGAAGACTTGTATTCTGAACATTCACTCCTCCAGTTCACACACGCAAACAAATCTGCTTGATGGAAAGCTTTGGTTCATATACTAATTTTGCTGTTAACATTTCTATGCAAGAAATCATAAATTAAAAGCTAAACGTCGATGTTAGTTTGTGATCTATAACCGATTTATTCCATATGAACTGATTATTGTTATATTGTATTTTTATTTATGGTCACAATAACGTACGTCCTCTATCTGTGCTGAGACGTTTAAGATTTGGAATTTCAACAGGATTTCTGGAATTTCACAAATCATCTTACCTACTTTCCTCTTCGATATAAAAGTTTCAGGGTGATAAATTCCGGAGGGACGCGTCTGCCCTTCACCTTCAAAAAGTACTTGCTAAGCCAAATATACAGTGTTGTTTTAAATTAATGATTACTGGTAATGGTCTAACTTTTCATATTATATGTTGTGTTCTGATTTAATCAATGGATCTAATGAAATGACAGGGCATCTATGTAGTACACATTTTTAAGCAGCCTGATCTGACACAGTACTTAAATTCGTTCGTTTCCTTGGAGTAATACAATTGACGAACATGACCTTCCTTTCCAAATTAACAGTTTTATAATAAACGTGGAACAAAACTACAGCCTTTTGTATAATTTTCTGATTTGGCAGAGGATTATTTTCGAATGATGCAATAATGTAATATTATATATAATTTTTTTCATCTTTTCCATTTTCAGAGCATTATCGTTAATTGTTAATGACATGTTACAGATATTCATGCACAACATTGGTGTTAGTGTGGTATTCAGATCCTGTCACTTCCACCACAACGAGTAAAACACATTTCGTCCTTTGTTAATAAAATGCAGATCAAGCATTAATATAAAACACACGGACAACGAGACCATTCAGAAAATGAATTATTACGACACTCATTAACTTCAACAGATGATCCGTGATTTGTATTCATTGCCATCACAAGAATATTGTGAAAGCCCAATATAGCTGGAATTTATTCTACTCAAGGGCATTCCGTCACTTTGAACAAACATCCATCCATTTTTGTTTAGGATTGGGTTTCACCACACAGCAACACGGGCTATTTAATGCTGAGACAAGTGGGGTAAAGCGCCTTGCCAAGCAGCACACCAGTCTGATCCGGATTCGAACCGGCAGCCTCTTAGTAACGAGTCCTGAACGCTAACCAATGAGCCACAGTGGCTCCTAAAATCGGACACATTTATTTATTTATTTATTTATTTATTTATTTATTTATTTATTTACTTATTTAGCAAACTTCATATTTATCTACAGAATTAATGACATATCACACATATTGTTTTAAAATGTATCAGTTAAATGATATTTTACTTTCCTTAACAATGGTTGTTCAAGTATCGATAGTTAACAACCTGCATCATCTAATAGTTCTTACCGAAAGACCTCGATGTAATCCACAATAAGTATTCTTGCCCCTTGCAATTTTAAATAATTTTCATTCCCTCTCGTTAAACAACAAATGTTTGATATACAGAATGGATTTGAATTATTCAAGTCCTTTCAGGGTTGCAGGACACATTCTAATGCTTAGTGACCAGCAGTGAATCGGCAGAAAGAGTACATTGGTTGTGCAGACTAATTGTGCAGAATCTATGCACATTAAGGTTGTCTCAGTTTTGCCTTTGATTGATTTTCTACATAACATTGTACAAATGAAATTCTGTTGTTTTTATTCGCACTCTCATTTCAGTCAAATATTTCGTATATGTATCATATAGACCAGATTATGTATTCAACTTGAAATTCAAGTTTAATTTTCCGTTGACGTATTATGTTGAAAGGTAATACAATGCTTTTTGAAAGGTCATGGCAATTGATTCGCTTTGGTGAGCTCACGCATAACGTACAATTATTTTCACTTGCAAAGACAAATGCATTGCTCCTCGAAGGTCGGAAAAAAACATTGAGTATTATTTGTGAAAGCAAATGTGCCATTGAATCCATATATCTTGTAAACATGTAATATTTAAAACTATGCCTTTCAAACGACTGATTTATAACTGTAATCACAGAAATTAATCCTGCTGAGAGAGCTCTGAATTATTTTCACATGAAAAGGCAAATACGTTTCTGAATAAACCACAGCCTCCTCTGCGATTGTGCCAAACAATTGCGTATAGTATGTGAAAGAAAATGTGATGTTTATCACAAGCACACCTTTTGTAATAAAGTCACATATCTATATTGACCATTTGAAAAGTGAAAATTTATATTATTAATTGTAGTCAACTAGTTTAAGCAAAACTTGAAGGTTTTTAGAACTTCAATAGTTTTCAAAAATTAATGTTTTTTACGCTGTGATCTCTAGGGCTGTCCAAGAGGGTATTATTTCAAAATATAATAACACTTCTGACATTCTACGTCATATGATAGTAAACGCAAGTGTTTATTTTTTTTTCTTTCTTTCTTTAAAAAACGGTCTATACAATATGTAAATTAAAAATTTACATTCAGTATGTACATAGTGTTTTGTGGTGCTATATTACAAAACATTAATTCTACAAAGTGATGAACAATTTCTTGTTTTCCATTCTCATTAACGGATTATCTTGTACAAAATATTGTACATAAGTGTTTAGTGACAGACGCCAAGCAAAATACAACTTGTGTCTGCTACAGAGCCTGCATGCCGCCTTACATTCCAAACTAATATCAATCGCATTTCCTCTCCATGGTCCCCGACTTTTTAGTAGTTAACTTCCAAATTCAGAGTATCCTAAACCTAAGACTCATAACTTCACCATTGAACTGGGTCATTTGTTTATATGGTCAGTTTATGGAGTATCTGAGTATTGACTAAATATAGATGTTTCCACATGTGAGGTACCACTCTTAATGTAACGTGTTAAAGACAATCGTGACTTTCTTCCTTAAAAATAAAATGCAAAGTCACATCCTATAGACTTGTATCATATATCACACAACCATCGGCAATTTATTGCGAATAAGCAATGTTTGACGCAATTTTAATTTCACAACTCGAAGCGGCTACTTACACATTAGAAATGATTTTCTTTGGAAATGTATCCGTGAATACCATTTAATATGTAAAAGGACATTTATAAATCGACATTATGTAGATGTAGACAAGTGGAAATAATAGTACTACCCCACAAATCTCATTTTTCTCAATGTATTCATTTAAAATAAGAAAAACCAATCCTAATAGCCAGAATACAGTATAAGTTATTTTGAACGACAGCCAATCAGTTAAGGTATACAGTTACTGTTTGAATATCTAACATACATTGAGAGAATAGATATCGGTCAACAACCAGAGTAATGGTATATATAACAATCGTTTTTTGCTGACTGTGTTTGGGGTTCACAGGCAATTGCCGTTCTTTTATTATTACATATGTCTACTTCATAATATTACATCATCATCATAATCATCATCATCATCATCATCATCATCATCAATCCCTTAACCTTAATCACACACACACACAGGTCATTGGGGCACCACAGTTGACTTTACAACCAATTCTCTCCATCATTCCCTGTTCTCTACTGCCCTTTGGTAATCTCCAAATCCCATGTCCGTCCACTCCTTAATGTTGTCTTCCAACCCATTTTCTGTCTGCTTCTTCTTCTCCACCCTCGCACTGTCCCTGGCAAGATTGTTTTTGCCAGTCCAGATGATCTTGAGACATGGCCGTACCACTTCAGTTTGCGCTTGTTTTACAGTGGTCAAGAGCTCTTCATAGGATCCGATGGCTCATTGGATCCTGTTGTGGACTTCTTCATTGGTTACATGGTCAGTGTATGAGATGCTCAAGATCTTAAGGTAGCATCTCATTTCAAAGGTTTGAATCTTCTTTGTAGATCTTATGTGAGCGTCCATATTTCACAAGCATACAGAAAGATGGATATGACAATCGAGCGCATCAGCCTTGTTTTGGAACCAAAAGCAATGTTGGTATCTTTCCATGGTGGTCTCAACCTTGTTATTGCTGCTGTTGTCTGGGCAATCCTGCAAAGTAATTCTGGTTTGGAGCCCTAGTCTGTGATAATTGATCCCGAGTACCTGAAGCTTGTGACTCTTTCCAGCTTCTGTACATTGACCTCAATTTTACAATGATGTCATTGGTGTTGTTTGTAATCAGTTTGTTTTGTTTTTGTGGAGGTTATGTCGAGGAGCTCAACTAAGTCAGCCAATATTACATAACTGTCCTTAATAATGTAACATCATACCATTGTTTGGGTATCAAATTCTGTGCATTTGCAAAAACTTACTTTTTCGTCAGTGTATGAATTCGTGTAATGCCTGTGATTTTGATGATATGCCGTGATTTTTAAAGATAAGTGGTCTTTGGGTCTTTATATTCGCAGTTCGTAACAACTGCGGAATCCACAACTGGCACCACGTGAAATATGGTCACGTTCTCCCGGCAGACATTAAGGGAGTTGGTCAACCTTTTGTACTTATATTTAAAAAATTTATTTTTATTATTATTATTATTATTATTATTATTATTAGAGTGAGTTAATTTTCTGTGTTGTTCAATGTTTATGCATAACTAACGCATTCACCAAATATATACAAACTGTTTGAGATGAACATAAATGGCACGTAATAATGTTCCTCCGTACATTATGATAGTTTCAAAGGACCCTCATTTTAGGTAAAGTAATGACCTCTTTCAGACCTTAACGAGGTGAAAATATGATAGAACTTACATAAACCTGAAATAGTATAAATTTGCTACATGGGCTGATTTATGCACACAATTATGTACTTTTAAGTTAATATATGGAACCACCAGGCTGTCACTTTGCTGTCTGAAGTAATAATTAGTAATAAATGTATTGCCTGAACAACAATAATGCATCGTCCTATATTTTGTGAAGGATTAATAATCCGACTGACATTAAAACTGAACCACAAATATATTCAGCGCACGAACTCCTTTAGTCTGAATCGTTCGCGCAAAACATACTCATGTTTATCTGTTATTTTTAAAGGTAAAGTGATTCTTCTTTTTCTGTCATGTCACACAGTCTACCATTAAAATTCATTTTGTTTATAAATAATTACGACAGTTCTCTACTTGTGCGTGATATCCGACTTATTGCCGTCCACATGTTTTGTGTCAATGATCATGATCGTCCTTAGTTTCAACAAACCTTTCATATTGTTTGTTTAAGTCCATCCCGGTTATGTGTCGTCTACAATTGTCTCTCTTATCCGTGTTGTAGTCAAAGAGGTGCTTTCTACGTTTATTTGATTGTTGAGCATTTCTGGAAATATTTAAACTATTGCAACCGGTGACACAGGGAGCAAAGTTGACATTAATCGCAATAATTTTAAAATTTTGAATGAACAATTACACTAGTCTACAATTTTTTAGGAGTTGTCTGTTTCAGAGATAAAATGTTCTATTTATTATGGATTTTGAAGTGCTGAATTCAAATATGACAAATAAAACAACTGATTCGCTACTGTTTTCAAGATATTTAAGTTTTTACATTTTACGTCATTGCATATTGTGCAGATAGCAGAGTTTTAATCACAAATTGTAGACCTAGGTTCCCCTTTCCTATTTATGTAGCATTTTTAAAAAAAACAAAAGGGCTATATAAATAAAATTTATTACGAAACAATGGAAAATGCTATTATATATATATATATATATATATATATATATATATATATATATATATATATATATATATACCTATATATATATATATATATATATATATATAGTTTAGTTTAGTCCTTATTCTGTGTCTACCCGGCGCTTCCTGGCTTGTCTCTTGTAGTCATTAAATGCACATCACTTGTCACAGTATAGTATGCAAGCATTGATGGGCTCATTCGCCCTGATAGCGTTTCTCCATTGTTGCAATGTCCTGGTGAAATCGTTCGCCGTGCTCGTCGCTCACGGCTCCGCAGTTAGGTGGAAAAAATCTAGATGAAAGTGCAAACATGTATTTTTAGTGACATGTTGCAACCAAGGCGTTTTTATGCCTTGAGGAGGTTTTCCACCAACTTTCTTTAGTTGTCTGCCTTGTTGTTTCCCAGAACATTTGTTGTCAATAACTGGAAGACTTTCCATGTGGTCTTTCCCTTGCCACGCAGTGCACGGTCAAACGCATCATCTCGAAGTAGTTCACGAATCTGAGGTCCAACAAAGACACCTTCCTTTATCTTAGCTTCATCTAACCTTGGAAATTTTCCACTGAGGTGTCTTGTCCATGGCCTTGACAAAATTCTTCATCAGACCCACTTGATGTCCAAGGTTGGTAACACAATCTTCCATGATTCAACAAGTGGTAGATGCTGAATACTTTTCCTCCCACTCTTCCATGACTGTCGGAGAGGCTAATCTCTCTTGATCTACTGAGAATCTCTCTCACGACTCTCTCATTTGCAGAGAAAACAGCAGTACTTTGTGTATCCAGTCTACAGAGCAAGCAAGAGAGCAGGACCCTTCAAATCGCCACAGAGCTGCCACTGATGTTGGTGATAGTTTATGCACGTCAAAAGTTGTTTCATACTTTCATTGGTTTCCTTCATATTTACTCCATGACCAACTGGAATTGAGGACAAAACATTGCTATTATGCAGCAAAACAGATTTAAGACTCGTCTTCCAATGAATCAATGAACAGTCTCCACTCATCTGGATCATGAACCATGTTGAGTGCTGCCATTACACTATCGATGTTGGTGCAGGCTACAAGCTCACCTTCCATGAAGAAGAATGGGACAAGATCCTTATTTGATGGTCACTGAACATGGAAGCCCTACCATCACCTGCCAGGAGACTCCACTGATGTAGTCTGCAAACCAACAGCTCTGCCTTACTCCTGGATAGTTCCAAATCCCTGACAAGGTCATTCGGTTCACCTTGGGTTATGAGGTGGGTTCAGAGAAGGATGGGAGAAAACATTGGTCATGTGACGTTGATGGTTCATGACTAGAAGTTTCACCCTCTTCCTCTTCCTCGTCTGACTCAAGTGAGAATGATTCTGGTGCATAAGAAACTGGCAATACTTATCCATGGTGTACTAGCGTATAGTTGATAGAATGTTTGGATAATGCACAATCCACTTTTTCTTCTTTGACACGCCTTTCCCAACTGAGACACAATGCAGAAGTAACAATTGCTGATATGATCTGATGACTCTCACCAAATCATTGGCACTGCAAAAGGTATAGATTTCCTTTTCCTGTTCAACCACTGGCAAGATTTGTTGCCAAATGTTGCAGCATATGTGTGAGGCCCACCTCCTGTCCTGATCTCCAGTTTTGCAGCCAAAATAAAGGTGATAGGTTTTCTTAACCATAGGTGTTATGCTGCGCTTTTGTGATGCAAACGTCACTTTGCTACAAACATAGCAGAAGTTATCTGCATTGTTCACACAAGTACGAGGCATGTCTGCTCACTTTGGATAAACAGAAATGTATCCATTTGCTAAATCAAACACTGACAAATAATACAGCACGTTAATATAATTTCTAGAGCTCATATAAGGCAATTTGTTCAGCAGTGCGAAATAAGCTTAGTGATGATTGCATCATCCATGATTTCTAGGAATAACGTGATGAAATTCATATCATGTATGAGGCAATACCAGCTTGAGATTGCATCATTCATTGTAAGTACTGTCCAACACCAGTCATAGTTATTCATAGATCCAGTCAAAGATGCATTTTAGTCATTTCTGGTTTAAATTGAGATCCCTTCCCTTTGTAACTCACTTATCCTCCGCCATTCCCAACTCAAGGGTCGTATATACTGGCCCAGTATCATATCTTTAAAACTAGACCCAATCAACAATTTTAAGCATCTTTTTCGTTGTCAGTGACATAGAATTAGTAAAGTTTGACTACATTTATTTTGGAAGCATTTTGGCTGTAGATCAGTTTTATTATAGAAGAAATCGTACGCAGTACTAAAACGTGCATTTAGGGAATTCTATTGGACAGTATTTCTTAATAATTGATATTTTTTAAGAAACTCGAATGAATACTGTACCCTTCCAGCCGATTCCGTTTAACCAAATGTTTGACTCTAGTATATTTCAAGAGAAATCTGTAAAGCAGATGAATCTGACAGACCTAAATATCACATCTTTATGGTGTGCGAGTTCACCTTAACAGGACCTAAACGCATGTTGTGTATATTGAGAAAGTTAATATGTCCTGACTGGGGTGATGGGTTTCTAATAACATTTGTCATCCAGGACAATATTTCAATATCTAATTACATTCCTCGTCAATTATACTGAACAGCTAACATTAAATAAACCAAGAAAAAAAGAATAAGAAAGTGTTACTTATTAAACAAAAACGAAATTTACTGTGTTACAGTTCCTGCATGAAAACTATTATTCACTACACGATGCACGAGCGTAATCAATGTAGTTTTAGGTGAAAGTGGTGGCACTTCCACGAGCGCATAATCGCGAAAACAAGTACATTACCCAGGAAGATATATTCTATGATTGCATGTCGGTTGTAGAAATGATGGGAGAAAAAATTACAGAACGTTCCTGCAATTGGACGTGATACATGTGGGCAAGGCCTATCCGTCGTTTGTGATGTTTATTAATAGAAGAACTGTGTTGAACCATCAAAGTCACCGACGTGAAAAACGATCGATGGGAAAACAGCTGCAAGATAAAACTCGAACATGTGTCATCAATGGAAGTACCCACTAAGCGGTCATGCACATGTGTGCGGTGCCTAGGTGTTTAGAATTTGATTGGGGATATATCCAGTAGGGATCATCGTAAAAACGAGTGCAAAACAATTGAAATGTTTCCTTGAGTACGTTTCGTTACAGTTAAATGTTTAGAATTATTACACGGAATGCTTGGAGCTTCCTGGGGTTTAAATTGCATCTGTTACTTTGTGTTTGAACACCCTTTGCAACATATACAATTTTGGAGTATAATAACTTAAAACGAAACTGCTGCTTAAATGCAGAGACTGTTTTCCTGACACAGACCCATTTCCTATTTGCTTAAGTAGCTCCACCGCCACCCACCCCAACGATACTAAATTATATTTCTGAATCCGTCCCTGCCATGTGAATGGAGATTGAAACTGATTAAGATTTTTAAGTTATATTCGCTATGTCCAAACTACACGCATTCACCCACAGAAGTAACAGAAAACGCCTAACTAGTTCCATACTTCTAATATGTGAGATGCAAGAAAAACAGATTGGAGAGCTATATAGGCCATGAAAGATAAAATGGATATATATATATATATATATATATATATATATATATATATATATATATATATATACCGAACTACAAGCGTGTATTTTTATAAGTTGGAGTAAACAACGAGATTGATATGACGTAGGGATACGACGAGGCTGTTAGGTAGAGACATAATCATAAGCTATATCAACCAAGTTTGCTTTTATGGACTCTGAACAAAATTCATATTCGGTTTTGTATATATTACATGCATTTATTCTGCATTACATTGTCTCGCTTTAGTGTGAACGAAATTCAAAATAACTGGAATTTACAAAAGTTCGATTTCTTGATGCTAAAAATTACATACGCGAGGACATTAGATAAGACACTTTAGTAGTTACAATCTTGGTGTTAGAAACGGGTTGAAGCTCTGTATTCAACTCCAGGCACTTTGTTTGGATGACACAACAGCTCATCATGATAATCCATATAGTCAATACTGAGTATATCTTGCATGATGTCTTCTCTGTCTCATAACTGAGATGTATAGTACTTGTTCAGATCTCCCAAAACATACTTGTCGTGCTCGTAATCAGTGATAGCAATCATCTGCAACTGGCCCAGGTAGCTGTAACTTCATTATTTACAGCGAAATTCATTTGTAATTAAAGATTGCCTTTTGATCCTTTGTTCATAATAACAAAATGAAGTATAGAATTATTGTCTTGTAATTGAAACAGCATTTCAGCATATTTTTTCTTTTGGAGAGAGTATAAGATGAAGCTGGGAGAATTCGCCACCCACTCTGTAAAACATTCGTATACATTTCAGAAATTTATTTTTAAGCTATCAAAAATTTATTCCTAAGATGTAAGAAATATATTCTTAAACAGCAAGAAATATTTCTTAATAGCAAGAAATGTATTTTAAACAGTAAGAAAAATATTCTTAAACAGTACAAAATATATTCTTGAACAGTTACAATAGATACAGTTTAAACTATCTACCTTGTTGCCTCTTATATTTAAATCAGGCATTTTTAAAAGAAGTGATTGGATTTCAAACACCCTATCAAGCATCTATCAAAGTCTTGCATATTGATAATGGTACCTTGTTTTTTAGTATTATTTTTAATCAATACAAATAATGCTCTATTGACATTACCGAATACACCAACAGGAGATATGTGGCACCTTGCTGGGACAGAGAGAGATATATCGCACTTTGTTGATAGGTCCCAGCATCATATCCTCGTTTTCCATACACTGATACTGAGCCCATATTCTGTCGCATCACTGTCTAATAAATGAGATATATATAGAGCAGTACGTGTGATCATCTGTAACTGATAACCACGTTTTCATTACTCAGAAAAAATGTTATTAGACATTATTGAATGCAAGTAATTATAACTTAAATGATTGTATTTAAGATTACATTCGGATCATTACATGCTATCAGTTTCTTCGAAGCATAATGGAGACTTGAAAGTGGACTGTGATTTTAAACTCATTCTAACCTTAATGATAAACATCCAGAAAAAATATTGAGGGTATTTCGCATATTGTCTATCCCCATACACACACACGTATTCAAACGCCTTTTTCAAGTTATTAGAATTTACTGTCATATTACATTGTTGCAAAACAAAGTAATGATTCAAGA
Organism: Megalonaias nervosa; assembly: GCA_016617855.1. Classification (NCBI taxonomy): domain Eukaryota; kingdom Metazoa; phylum Mollusca; class Bivalvia; order Unionida; family Unionidae; genus Megalonaias; species Megalonaias nervosa. The sequence continues at coordinate 83,071 of JAECUM010006846.1, forward strand.
CATGTTGCGGGGCAGTAGGTTATGATAATCAGACAATTTGGTTTTCTTATTATGTCTAACTTAAAGTGAAACTGATGCAACATACTGTATACTTTGCAAAACCCTATGTCCATGGCCACATTTATCCAAATGCTGGAATTATCTTATAAAGTTCAAATAATACCTTCAAATTGTATATAATTCAAAAGACCAGCTTCTGTTCTAATTTACAGTATTGTGCAGGTATTTGAATCAGGCACATGATATTTTAGTTTCAGTGACTTTATTCAGCGACCCCAGTCTGGGGGGGGGGGGGTATCCTTGTGAGGACCTGATTTTGGTTGCACAGCAACATCTCGAGGACTTGACTACATTTTGAAGACTTACACACCAGTCCTCGAAATGATACTACGGAAACTGGTTGAGAATGATCATTAGAGATGAACCATGTGTTATTGTAAAAGTCCTCACAAAGTCGGTAATGTTTGATAGACAGTTACACTTCGTGTGTATAGAACACAATTTGCATTCTTACTTTGCCGCTAGGCTGGTTTGCAAACGCTTAGCCAATCAGAAGGCTCGAAATTTCGGATTGTTGGTCATCCAATCAGAACATCGCTTCCCTGCAGCTTCACTGGAAATTTAATATACCGATAAATATGACTCATAAAAATAATTACTAATATTATTAATAGGTTTTTTTTATAAAAAAAAAAAAAATTTAGTAATGGTAAACTGTTGATGCCAGGAGAAAGTGCGATATTTTAAACCCAGTGCGACCGATATAGTGCGGTGTTTTGGCGCGTGATTTGGTTTGTACATGGATTTTATTGCTTCGAGACTTCATACACTTAATTCTTGGAAGATAGCAAGAGGTACTGAATTAAACTGGTAAGAAACAAAAATAGTCTTTATAAAGTTGTTTGTTATATTCTTCCAAAGCAGCTGTTCGTTCTTGCATTCGTTATCATCTGTGACACCTTGCTTTTATCCCGTTCCCCCAATGAGCTTATCTTGATGTATTAACCCCGATAGTCGTAGTGCGGGAGCAATATATATTTATGGATGACGTCACTTGGTTTTTGTATATGGGAACTATTTATATATGTTTTCCAAATCTGATAATTTATTTTCTGTAGAAATATACCACCAGGTCGAAAATTCAGCTATTGAACGAAGGTCTTGATTACAAGATTCCCAAGTCACATATCAGAGTGGGTTAATCAGTGCTGGATTATCCAATAGGCAGAGTAGGCACCGGCCTATGGGCCCCACGCCTTTTAGGGGCCCCGCGACAACGGATCAAAATAATATTGAATTGATTTGATCTTAAAAGTATTAGGAGATAATTTGCGAGGGGGGCCCCGAGATTTCGACTGCCTAGGGGCCTCCACAGGGTTTAATCCGGCACTGGAGTTAATGAAGAAGTGATCTCTCTCTCTCTCTCTCTCTCTCTCTCTCTCTCTCTCTCTCTCTCTCTCTCTCTCTCACATCCATCTTTCTAACTTGATTGCTGAGAGTGAGAGAAGCAGAGCAAATTGAATTTTATATTACAAGAAGTGAATTGGGCTTTTTCTTTGTGTTTGTTCTTTTTTTTTTAAATTTTTTTAAAAAGTCAGATAGGCAAGGAAAGGAAAATGAAATACATCGGTGTCAATACCTTACACCCCCGAAAATGAATGGTTGGTCCCTTTTAAGTTTGTGCAGTTCTCACTCTTGATGATACAATGTATCCCCCAATATAAGAAAAGGCTCTGTACATCACTACATGACAGACTCATTGATAAACAAACTTGGTTACTAATTTATACTGATTTAGTGGAACTTGAAGTAATGGGATGGCCTCTCATAGCATGTGTATATCAACACGTGATATTGTCAGAGCACTTTCATGTCAACACTTGGTATATTCCTGCAGAAAATTAATTCTCAAATTTGGAAAACTCTGCATATTGCTAATTATACCTCTACACTTCCACACAAACCCCTAATGAACTTTATTCTAATTATGACTATCCCATATATATATATATGGTAATCAGCGGCAACTGGCTATGAGACAGCTGCGAGACTGCAACTATACTTAACAGCCATCATATTGTTTATATCAACGAACGGTGTTGACAACAGCTTTCCTGGGCAAATAAGTCTCTTGTAATATTTATTTCACTGATGTTTTGTTACAATCATGCAGAACTGTGATCTGCTGGACTATTCCATGTGATATATCCCAGCTATTATTAGCACACGATTAATGATTGGCCTAGAATGGACATCCGTAGACATCATTGTCCTGTGCCATAAATATATGGTATTCGCACACAGAGCTAGGTGACGTTTGAACATAAATATATGGTTCCTGCATACAAAGCCACGTGACGTCATCCATAAATATATGGCTCCCGCACTACGACAGTTAAAATTTGTTGCACTTCACACAAGTCTACTACTCCCCGTGCCATGGTTGTAATATATGCTCCAGTAGAAAACGATGTTTTATAGTAACAGCAGTAGTACGTAGACATACAGGGAAGATGAGACCAAAAAACTAACTTTAGCATTCCTAAAGATGTTCTTATATTTATCATAATTTTGACTGGGGGAGAGATTTTGTCTCAAAAGCAAAAATAATAAAATTTTGGGACAACCATGATGGTATTATAATAAAATTCTTTACTTGTTAGTAAAATAACAATAGCCTATCAAATTTAGCTTATGACCCGTTTTTAAAAAATTCATGGACAAAAACAAAGAACCACGCCAAAACTCTTGTTACAACAGCTCTTCATGGAACTTAAGACCTCATTACAGTATTCTAAACAATGTTAACTGATGTAGGTGTCCACTATCACATTGCCATTACGTGTTTAGTAGCTGACTGTTTTAGGCAGAGGTTTGGTTTGCCTCATCAACGTATTTACTAAGGACTTTGATGAGAACTTTACCGATTCAAAACAGGATAATTAGTGAAATTAATTTTTTATGGCAAGTGTCTTTTTTTGTCATTGAGAGATTCATTCTCCGGAGAACTAGAAGTTTATGACTTTGGGTCAAAACAGTGCATCATCAAAATAGGGTAGGATGGTATTGTTATAGCATCAGCCGGTTTTTAGACCATGATTTCTCATATATAAAGCATATTAATTTTGCTGAAATATCGAAACTTATACAGGGTAGTATTCGAAACGACTTAGATCACAACATTTGAGAAGACACATAATAAAATGCCCTTGAGATTTTGGAATTAATGGTCCAATAACTCTTCAGTTTGGAAATCTTTTGAGAATCGTGCTACTGCGTGTAAGGAGGGCATACCTTGTCATAACAGTAACATGATAGTTTCTACTTTGAGATTCCTTATCCATACTTTCTGTAGAATCAGATGCATAGTGAATAGTTTTATTACATATGCAGTATTTAATGTATTATTAAGACTAGCCTTATTTGAATCTTTTATTATGTTCATGAATTAAGTAGTTGTCCCCTTGAGGGACCCATTAAGTGGTCAGTAAAGAATTGGATTTTAGAGGCACGTTCTGCATTTACTGTTTCAGAAATTAGAAATTAATGCTTGAATGATGGACTCGTAGCAATAAGGTTGCTAACTGAACAACATAACACAGTTACCTTAGTCCTACTGTGTAAGATATCACCCCTGATATGTATAGTGGGATTAGAGTTTATCAATGTCTTACTTCCTGAACATACCGCGACAGTGGCCTAGTGGTTACAGCGTCCGCCTCAAATGAGGGAGGTAGTGGGTTCGAGCCCCCTAGTCATACCAAAGACTTATAATAGCTGCCTCGCTTGGCGCTCAGCATTAAGAGGTTAGTGCTAGGACTGGTTGGCCTGGTGTCAGGATAATGTCCGTGCCTTAGTAAATTTAAAAAATATATCCAAAGCAATTTTAAAGCGATGGAAGAAAATTTAACTTCAATATCATAAAAAAAAAATTTATTTAAAACTTTATTTCCAAATGCCGTGCTCACAGGGGGCCGCGCCAAAATGATCCAAATCGGGCCGCACATTTGCTAAGGCCTGTGCTGTGTGACTGCGAGGGACATGATAATGCATGTCTGTGGCATGATGCCCCAGTGTTACACATCACTATAAACTGTTACACTGCAGACATCGTATCAGTATGACTGAAAATTTTGTAAATCGACATTAGAAACCGAAATAACACACATAAAAACATTCCCTGAACAATTTCTGCTGCATTCATGTTCCATTGTCAATCTAGAGCAGAAGCTGGGGGAGGGGCTTAATTTTAACTAATCTTGTATAGACACAATCAAGTTGTTTCGTTTTTAAAACATTTTTGACCACCAAATATTATTAGACATTCATTTTGTTGAAAGAAACTTTACCCTTAGTTCAAACATATTGGGCATATCTCTGCTACCATAACTCTTCAGTCCATTGAAATGATGGTCAAGACATTTTGAAAAAAAAAAATTCACCTGATTTTATCTGTATATTCATATGCAAGGAGAAATGCATCAGAATAAATATTGTATGACTACCACAATTAGAAACAAACCAGTTTTGTCAATATGGGCTGCCTAGTATGAGAGATATTCTTGAATATTTCGCCTCGTTGCTGACTGCCGAATGGATATGCTATAGATCAGTGATTGTTCAGGCAGTACATATATCAGAATATATCAGGGATAATGTCTTACATGGTATGACAGACTTGTACCCTGATACCAGCTTCTTTTAATGCTTCTAACTTGTGTTCCATTGTAAAAACATGAATGGGCTGTTGATGCAATCAGACACTGACTATCTTGACTCCTTGGAAGGTATCAACATTGGGCTTGATAAATGGTCCTTCAAATAATGAAATGTAAACAACAAAGTTTAGGTACTGATGACATTCAGCTTGTTAAAATTCCAAATACTTGGTTTAAATATAATCACTTTGATTTTACTGACATCATTTTGAATATTAATAATTCATTTTTCCTTCCCGTTGCAGTCAGATATTTGTCATTATCATTAAAAGAATAGCTGGAAGGATGATGCTGTCATTGTGCTATCCAAGGTCTGTCTGATTATTCTGCAGTGTTGTTTGTCCATTCATATGTCTTTTTGCTGATATTTAACCCAGATATGTATCATAGCTAGACAGAGTGTCATGTACAGCGGACTAGTTCTGTCTAATGTGTTTGATGTATCTGATATGTAGTTTTCTTTGTTTCAGGAAATATGATGCTGAAACTATATGCGAATATACATTATAGCTCGACATTTCACATACTTGATAGTAGGGGTGAAGCGATTCATCGACATATTGATGCATCGAAACTTTTTGCTGTAACGATATACATATCAATGCAAGCGATGTAGAATCGATTTAAAAAGATACTTACCATATATAAATTATTTTTGTTTTTAGCAATCATGAATAATTTCTATTAGTTTGCCTTTTTATTCTTTCAATATAGAATTCATCTGAAACAGCATTTGCAGTCCTAGGCACTTATTCTTATTATTAAAAACGAAAATGACTGTTCAGGATAATGGCTGGTTGTCCGCAAATTAGAACAAATTGAGATGGTTTGTAATCTGCCCCCACCTCACTCCATTCCATGCTAATTATCTTAATCCGGCAGCATGTTCAGCATATAGGATACATTCCAAACATGTTCCACATAAATAATTAAGTACTTTACTCATCATTTAATAACCACTTTTACTCGAAGTTTCTAACGGTGTCACACTGTGAAATAAGTTACATTGAAATCTCATTGGTGGTTATTGCTTGTTCCGTTCCAGGTTAAATAATAATTATCAATCAGGAATTAGCGTAGCTTATTCCCTGCGTGACAAACTGGAAGTACTGGCAAAGCAACAGAGAAACTTCGCACAAATGTCACTGATATGTAAAGTACTTAAACAGAGCTGCTGTCAGGGTATGCAACTGTGTAAATCGTGCACAATTTGAACGCACTGGCACACTTGGAGAACAGTGCAAATTAGTTGAAAGTCCTGCTTATATGAAAATGTGCTCAGGGAAGTATACAGTTTTTATTTACCGTTCTTGTTGCGACATCTGTTTTTCGGGTAGGCAACTGTTTACATATCTGGGTTCTGCAAGCATGACATGAATGGTGGTTAAACTAAATTTAATTGGCACATTATGTCCTGGAATAAGCAATATGGCGTAGTTTGAACCTTCCATGAAGGAAGTTTTACAAATACGTGTTTAAAATATGGGCTGCCTAGAGAACTGAAAATGTCTGATTCCTCGTATGGTTCATTACGTTTTCGTTCGTCAAATACTGGTTGGTGACAGTGATGATGACAATAATTTTTAAAGTTATGAAGTATATCGGATTATTGGAGCTGTAAATTGTTAATAGAGATACCTGTGAGTGATTTTGAGTCCGAAAATGGTGTTAAATACGAGCCTGATGTACATGTTGAACAGGTAAAAATAGACAGCATGACTGTCAATCTCCTTTTCAGCGATATTTCGAAATTAAATGTAGAAAGGGCAGAATACTGAGTCTAATAAAGACAATTTTAAAGTAGAATGCAGTTTGCGTTTTTTTAATCAATCAATTTAGCAATTTAGCCCTGTGGACCATATGCTACAAAACCAAATATCCATATCAGGGTTAAGATAAACTGAATAAATAAGATCGATACGCTGGAAAGGCGTATCGTTTCACCCTACGTGATAGTCAGGTCCCAGTTTATAAGGTCAGATCTTAATAATTTAAAGTCCTGAATGAATTAAATCCAAAGCTGACGGTGTTAATGTGTCTGTGGTAGCTCGTTGAGTGTTGACGTTCCAACAGTCTTTGGGTGAATCACAGTAATATAATTCCAGGTTTGAATTCTCTATAAATTCCAGTGAATGTATCTACCCAATATTTCTATCAGAGCACTTTTGTGTTTCCAGAAAATAATCACTTGAATTCAGTAATATGACGAAACTGTTTCCAGTCTGAAATAAAATAATGAACATAACTTACAATACAACTAGAAAGTGCTAGGTCTTAAAGCGCGACTGAAAAATCCTTCAGTTACAAAATGATAGTTTTCTTTTGGACCTCAGGTCACAACTAGCATTTTCTAACAAAAACTATTACCTAATGGAAAATAACCTTCTAGAATGATAATGTTTATAAAATACAAATGTTAGTTATTATTAGAAACCAGAACCTGGAGTAGGTGAATTACACCAAGAAAATTCCAAAACCTCGACCCAGACCCAAATGAACATATTTACTTCTTCTATTAAAAATGATCCTGATATTAAGCCCATACACACAGAGAATATTTTAGCTATGTATTAGTTGTTTACAATATAACACTAAAAAGTCAATTCAGGTCAAGCAGAAGATGAACTCAATTTGAACAAGGTCAAGTCCAACATTACAGGTTACATTACAATATCATAATGAAAAACAAACTTATAAAAAAGATAACTAACAAACAACGCAAATTAAATTTGTCAAGGTAATTTATTACACTTGATGTCCCTGGAGTTTCGCACTTTAAATAAATTAATGTGCAATGCTTAAAAAAGACAATTGTGATCACGAAAAACCACTAAGTTGTGAATTCCTATCTTGTGGTCAAAACAAACAACTAATTTCAAGATGCCGTGATGATCCGTATTGGAAGACAATAGGAGCTCACATATTAAGGATATCCACTTAGTAATATCTACAAGTTAACATTACATGATTATGACATGTTATCTAAGTGTATCATACTGGATTGCTTGGACCTTTTGCTATATCAAAATAATTATATTTCAGAGCATTAGAGCACCAACAGAAATATGTTTTTACAAATCCACAAGGTTTTCACATGAAAATAATAAATTACTGTTAATGCTCACATCTGTACTTCAAAGATTGTTTAATAAAACTCGGTGATAACTTTATCCCACAACATTAAACTGAGTTAATTTTATGTCAAAATTTATTGTTCCAGTATATCTAAATTATATTTAGTTGATGGCACGGTAATCCTTTGTGATTTGGTGTTGTTACTAGAGATGTTACCAATTAAACTTGTTTACTTTCTTTTACTGACTAAAATTCAATTACTGTATGACTGTAATGCTGAGGAAAATAATTTACGTAATGTTTACTATGCTTGTACATGATATTCACGGGTAGCTGTTGCTGTTAAAGCAAATAGTATGTTACACTAACATATTTGTCAGTGTGAACTCAAGATCCTAATTTTAATATTTTCTATTGTCAGTATTGGTTTCTTTACATTGCTTACATAGTAAACAGTTGAACAATTCCTGTTTGAAATGGTATCAATGTTTGGTGAATGTAAGATCTGAAAGTAAAAGGGAATATTTTTTACAAGTAAAAACTGCAAGTCAAGTGTGAAAGCAATAAAGACGAAAATGACAAGAGTACCATGGTCTAATGAGCAGAATGCAGCTGTAGAAAGGCAACTGGGACAATTTGTAAGACCTGCTTCACTGCCAAGAAAAGCATCATGTGAAGAGGCAAAGAGGAAGAAACCTATTCTGGCAAGGCGTCCATGGAACCAGATTAAATTCTTTATAAAATATTCAAAATCTAAAGCTATGTTAAAGTTAACCAACTAGAACATTTACCTCAAAAATTCAAACAGCTGTTAAATATTTGTTGGCCTATAAGTTGATATTTTAGGATCAAATAGTCTGAGCTTCGTCTTATACTCTAAATTGACATGTCAATGGATTATGTCATTCAAATCGTCTTATAGTTCATCATGTAATTTTATTGTTATGTAAAAAACTATTTGTTTCGAAAAGTATGAAAAATAATGTGTAAAATAAATATAATTTTGGGAAGAGATTATTTACAAAAATATTAGGACCCGACATTGAGAAGGATATTAAAATATCTACATGATATTCATTATTACATTCGTGTGCTTCAGATGGAATTGCGCTAAAGCAGCATGTACTAGTAATACATATTGTTTAAATTTGATTACATATATGTGGATTAGAAAATGAATAACCGTTAGAAAGACATGTATTTCATCACATGTTTTTCTTCTTGCATCCTGTGATCAAATAAAATATGCCCGAATATGAGAGAGAGGTTTCAGAACAATTGTAATCTGTATTGTTAAGTTAATTGACAATAGTGATCATACTCCTGCACAAAGGTAATGCTTCATTCAATTATCACTTATCATTGTGTCAACAACTCCTTCTAGTTTTAAATATGATATCCATTGTCTCAAGAACAAAACCGGTTTGCAGTGTTATCTACATGATAATTATATACACTAATGCTTGAATCTGGTCATTCGAGTTAAAACTTGTTTGAGGTCAATATTCGGCAGATCAGATCAAAAATTTGGAAACGCTGCTACCCATGGAGCATTATGAATACATACCCGTGTATTGTCATGTGCTTATTCGCGCAAGTTCCTCAACTAGTGACACATTTTGTACTCGCTTACAGAAGTCTCATTCAGAGTAACAACCAACATGAGCAAAGATTACAACCACATGCCGCCTAACTACAGGACGTGTCCATGCACTTTTATTTGTTGGGAATGGAGAGGTCACTGTGCATACAAAGATGATTAAATGATCATTTGTGGGATTTGACCTAAATGGAGTCTATATGGATATAAATATTATGATTATTTAAACTTTGAAACTGAGGTGTTACTGTATGGATTTTAATAGCTAACATTTACTGTTTAGTTTATTACAGTTTTGTGTTTCACAAAAGATTCAGACAAACAGGGCAGTAATGTACAAAATAGCATGAAATGCGATGGAATGCACATGCCTCTCTCATCAAAACAGAACTCTAGAAAAGGCATTTTAGCATCAGTGATGCAATTTCCCTTTTGCCGGTAATCTGAATAACGTACAGTGATACCATTAATATTCCTGAAAATGTAAGTTGCTATAGTGCATTTCACACAGCATTGCAAAATGTATCCTATCTGTAACTCAGTAAATTTTCAGGTCATATGTAACTAAAAGTAGCTAATTTGTTTTCAATATTTTGTGTCAGCCGAATCAAGTGCTGTTAGCTACATGCAATTGTGCTGATCTGCAAATTTATGGAAAATTCACGATGCTGTGTTAAACAAACAGTAGTGAAAAAGACAAAGTTGAGGTATAGCTCTGGCCTTGTCGTATACTCGGCATCTACTTATATTTGGTTGAAGGATAGAAACTGTACAAAATTTTCAAATTGACTAAAACTTCACAATGATTTATAGCCCGCGAAATAGGGTAGATTTTCCAGTTGTGATTCCAATGTGTTCTTAGATTTCTGTTTGGTAATTTGATTAATTTGCATTCAGATTTATAGTTTGCTATTTGTACTTTTCATTTATTTCTTAAGCAAATATTTTTCTGGCATTGAAGTAGTTTTTATGTTTTTGTCATTCATTTAACAAGCATTGAAAGTATTACCATGTTACAAAAATGTACATTTGAATATTTCCAGCAGAAAATAGAGTGTTGTCTCTGAAGTCATGATTTTTTCAATATATATTTGTTCATTGCGGTTTCTTAACATGCTGTTAACATTTTTCTGTTTGTTTACAAATATGCTCTTCCTTAACATATTTTTCATATTAGTTGTAAACAAGGTTGGATGTTAATTTCCCTACACATTGAAGATTGAGACATGTATACTGTGGTAAGAAATATACAACAGTTTTGAAATGGGACATTGCATACCTTAAATGCAAGTCTAGTACAATTTTATTGTTCCAGCTAAAGTTTGTCTGAATATTCTGAAGGCAAAACTTATTAAACACCTTTCAGATGAATCTATTTATGCAGTTGTTTGTCATAAGTTTAAAATGTAAATCAATGAGATTATGTCACATCTATATTCTTGACTTGTATTTTAGCACCTGTTTTTAGTGTGCTCAAAGGTCTGCTTCCCACTTCTCATTTTTATCAGTCTTTTGCACTGTTTGGACTTAAGGGAAAACAATCTATTTGGAATTATAGCACATATAACTTAAATTTTGTTTGCTTGTTTCTCTGTAAAAGTAAAGATGAAATTATTTTAATTACTCAAATAGATTTACACTTTACAAATGAAATTGTCTAGCTTCTTGTTTTTCCATCCAAAAACAAATTGACAGTTTGATATTTCATCAAGTTTGGAAGGAACTACGTTGTCTGATTATAATAGGGGTCGTTCATGCAGACAGTAAAGATAACTAAGATGATGTTTTCATGTAACAATGCAGTAGTATTGCGTATGTCTTTATGTGATGTAAATTTTTGGCAATACACCTCCTCCTTCAATGGAAGCATATGTCCTTTCGTTCGTTTGTCAACAACCGAGATTACCATCAATGGTAAAGTTTTTTACTTTATTTCACTTTAATACCATTGTATCCAACATTTTGAATATAGTTCATCAGTGGGCTCAACATGCAGGTTGTGGCCAGCTTCTTGTATTTATTTAATAAAGACATAAAAATTGACTGAAATGACTTTTTTTGGTTGCATCTGTAATATTGAACATTTTTGTAGAGATGATGATTATACAGGCATTCACAATATGCAGTGAAATACGTGTCATATTCATGCATGCTTATCAGGATGACTTAATTAAATTATAGTACAACTTAAATATTTAATGTTTTCTTTTTCTTCTTATCTTCCTACTGTTATTTATTTTTAATACTTTGGTTTCAAACATTATTGAGTAGGAGGCCATAGCAGCTCAGTAGGTGGATCACTGTGTTTTATAATCCAATGGTCATGAGTTCGCTACAGTGGAGAGGAAACGTAAAGCCGCATTCTACGCCCTGAATAAGAACACTTTAACAAGATAACAAAAGACTGAGAAGCTCTTGTGTGCCTTAATATTTTAATAGGGATAGGCTTGGCAGAATTGCACACAGGTGATCTAGAACCTTTCGACATGAATGTCTTATAATTCTCAATAATAAAATCAGACTTTTTTTTTTTTTTTTTGGTTTTTTTTTTTTGTTCTTTTTCTCTTGCAAATTTGACATGGGTCTCCCCAATTTCCAGTTTGCAATTCCTAACCTTTGTTGATATACGTCAGGTAGCAACTCATAACCCTTCAAGATACATTATTTAACCACATCATAATTAACACCTTGCAGTAATGACCATGAAGTGTAGACTTTATTATCGTTGCAATAAGTATACTTTGTAAACATAGATTCCAATGCTCTCTTGGCCATATTTATCAACTTCCTCTTCTCTAAACATTGGTACTTACGTATTATGTATGATAGCGTCAAAACACGAGCTTGTATGTAAAGGGGGGAGGCTTGCTTTCCACTTTTCAGTTCGAATTTTTTAAACTAAATTGTATTTCCCTTGTTTTCTTTTTCTCTTTGTATTCCATGTCTTCTTTCTTATTCCATTTGCCTATATCTTCTTTCTATCTCTCTTCCTTTCCTCATTCTGCAACACTATCTCTCTCTCTCTCTCTCTCTCTCTCTCTCTCTCTCTCTCTCTCTCTCTCTCTCTCTCTCTCTCTCTCTCTCTCTGCAATTTCATTTGTCTTTCTCTTCTTCAAATCAATTCAAGTAGTGATCCGAACAAATTCCAGTATTGAACTTGATATGTCAATAGCCTCGAATGTGCCAACAGTTTTGATGTATCATGGTGATATAAGCCAAATTGTCTTTGAATGAATGCGGTATAATTCCAAAATAGTAATCAAGTCCAAGAAGTAACAATGAGCACCTTGAAATTCCAGTGAATAATTTCAAGAACTGAATCCTCTAAAGTATTAACTGACACACAACCTAAATTGATTCCTCAAAGACTGATGTTAAGCTATGCAATAAAGAAGTTATGTTTACTTCTCCCATTGTGAAAAAAACAAACCTAAAACTTAAGACATAATAACAGAACCAGGTTGAAGGTTATTTTCAGAATATTTTAAGTTGTAAACAAGGTCAGGTCTCTTTCTAAAACTTGAGTAAATAACATATAATGCTGCAGGTACACTAGGAATTCCCAAGAGGAACACCAGAGTCCTAAATTCAGACTCAAGTAAACATGTTTACCTCCAGTAATAATGATCTTAATATATGACCTAAAATCGTATAGAAATATTAGCTATGTATTATATTGTTTACACAACAATATGAGTTTTGTCAGGCAGGCCCTAAACTCAATTACTGACAAAGTTAATCTCACAATTTAGATATACAAAACAAATAATCATGGATAAAGGCCAACACAATACATAGCAAATATACATTACAAGAGATGTTACATGTTATATTTCATCGGCATCTAGAGCAGTGGTTCCCCAACTTGTTCAGGCCACCGCCCCCTTGGTTATCCTCAACGCCCCATACCGTACCCCGTAAAAAGCATTATTCAGCATTAGCACCCGTCCCCACCCCTAGTAATCTCCCCGAGGGGCGGTACTGCCCACTTTGGGAACCACCGATCTAGAGTCTCGGCTACTTCCCACATTTATAATGACAGAAATATCCTTGCATTGTACCAGCTGTATAATATGTACAAGGTCAGACCGACTCCAGCTTTGCTTTTATTTCAAAATACCACTGTAATAATACAACACTTAAGAAGTAAGAAAAGGAAACTGAAGTTTAAAGCTATATGGGGTTTTCCTGCTACAATTGGTCGAAAATGTATTTAAAAACTGAAATAGGGCATGACTTTGACCAAGGAGAACTGAGTAAGTGAATGGAAATGTACAACCGTATAGAATTCCGCTCCTCTCCTTAGTCCACAAATGTACCCGAAAGAAGATAATGATTGGTGTATACTTTAGAGCAACGAGAAGGGAAATCCCTAGCACTTGTCGTATTCTTCTCAGGTAATGCATTGTTTCCATGGTTGTATTTTGCAATAAAATCCAATGAAATTGTTCAGATATTCACATGCATGACCCATTTAAGCGAAGTATGCTCATTGGATTTATCCTAGAAATGTGCGAAGACAACACATTGTAAAGAAGGATTATCTGCTGGTACGAGTCGATCTTGAGGATTGCCATTAAATTTTACAGCACATAGCTGGATTGGTTATAAATGAAAATGATACCACTCAAACATTCAATATCCATCTTGAAAATGTTGTTCTCGCTACTCCTGAGTGGATAGTCTCACCAAAATGAGGTTCTCACAAACAAACTTATTGTAATGTCTTAGTCCTCAATTGAAATGGTGCATATCTGATGTTTAGTATGGCCACCATGGTAGGCATCTTAAAAATCGTTTTGCTACCTCATAATATAAAGTCATATTGCCATCGGGTCTTCATAGAAAATCTTCTTCTGATGTCTAGTTTGACATAAACAAAAATGTTGCCGATCTGATGTCTAATATGGACACAACAGTGTTGCTTTGGTCCTATTAGTTTGATTTTCCTACAAAGAGGAGGGATCATAAACTTGTTATGATATGTTATCTGGAACTGTTTCAATGTAATATATTACATGTAAACAATTGAATATTGACGATGACAGATGTTGAAAAAGTAGGAAAAAAAACAACGTTGAATCTGATTTTATGTTCTCCCCCTCCCCCATCTCGTACAATTTTCATTGTTGTAAATCTCAGTTTGATGCAGAACAACAGACCCTCGTATTGTTGTTATTAGAGTTTCCAAGATATACTTACCTAATACCAAGAAGAAGCCCATATTAGTGTCTGGCATCATCCCGTGGGCAAGTCGAAAACATTGAATGGTCGTGTACAGTTCGTAATGCTTGATGTTCTGCAATTTTTATATTTTGCGATCTCACCAAAGTACATATATCATCACCTTTATGTATGATTACATATATCGCAATCTTCTCGTCAGAGTTAGTTTTAATGCATCTCACCGATTTCAAGATGACTAGATGATAATTTTTAAGCAAAAGGATAATCAGTGTTCTCAAATCATTTAGCTTAAAGAAGAAAAAAATCATTTCATAAATTCTAGCTTTCATTATTGTACATATTAATCTGGTAGTATATCTAGCCGTAGAAAAGTGAAGTTAGCAACATTTCCAAAAATAAATCAAATGAACCCTTTCAAAGAAAAATATTTAATGTTTAAGTTCAACGTCTTGTATTGAAAGTTCCCTCTTCTCTCAGACCCCTCTCTTACACTTCTAGCTATTTCAAAGCCATAATATATTTATCTATGTATATATTCATGCATATATCTGCATTCTAACCCTTCCTTTTCTTATCGCGGACATATTTATCTTCTTTTACTATTTACACACATCTTTTGATCACTTTAATTATCGGCATATGGTTTTAAGGCATATACAAAGAAAACAGAAAAACAAATTAATTGTAAAATTAATATCATGCAATTTCCTTAACTTCCCTATAAAATTCTCCCTAATTTTTATACTTTAGCTGTGATATATTGTTGTCATATAACGGGTCAAGTGCTGATCTCCCAAAGGCAAGTTAAGTTTCACTGAATTTGCAATTGGCAAACTGGCTTTTGATATTTGTGTTGATTTGGTGACAACCTAAATTTTTAAAAATTTATTTTTTTAAAATTTTAATAGATGAAATTAAAATTTAAATAGGTTTGATAGTCATATATTTTCATTGAGCACTATCTAGATGTGATGCATATTTTTCTTATAATATTTCTCACTTCCCAACTGGATTGTAAAATTTAATTTGTCAGTAAAAGAGGTCACGAAATTGTAAAAAAGTGCCTGAGAGCTGTTTTCGGCATAATACCTTAAACTTATATTTTTTATAAGATTTGAACATTTAAGCTCTTGTATCTGTCGATATTTTTAATTGAAGATAAATTAGTTCCTAAAGCTTTTAAATAAATATATTCTCATGTGTTTGCAAGACAGACGCAATGAGAGAAACAATTATTCAGGTTCTCAGGTTGATGGTACTCTCTGATTGTGTGTAATTAGTCCTCACAATGATGGTAAAGTAAGAGTAGTCCTCATAATCTATAAAGAAATATAGGGCAAAAAGGAAGTGGTATATATATAGTCTAGATTGCAGTAAAAATTAATTTCAATTTTCTAAGCTATATGTTCATTTAGTCTAATGGTCACTGAAATGTAGTCATATGTCAAGGTCCTCACAAGTATATGAATACAAGCATATGTGTTTGTGTGTGTGTGTGTGTGTGTGTGTGTTTGTATGTGGGTGGGTGTGGGTGGTGTTTAATTTGACAATTCAGACTTTAAACTCTTTACCTTTACCCTTCCGCTTGACTCTATAAACCCATTCTGAGACCATAGAGTCCCCCGCATATTAACTCCAAGACCCATTTAACAAAGAATTTCCCATACCTACCTAGACTAGCGGGTATTGAGGTCAACTCGAACACAGTTACTAAGTCACCAGATCAACTCAGGCGCAGCTGCATTTGAAGAGCACCGGATCAACGAGGCCAAGCAGAAACGCCAGCAGAGGAAGAACAGAGCCAGCGCCGACCTTCAGTCCATCCAGCCCCCGGCAATTCCCTGTCCTCATTGACCTAGACTCTTCAGAGCGCAGATTGGCCTCACCAGCCATCAGCGCACTCACAGAACAGCCCAGATCTGAAGTCATGGTGGTCTTCGAGACCAAAGGACGAACATCATCATCCAATTGAGGTCAGCCGCTTGTAACACTGTTACGTTTTGAGACTTTAACTATATATACTTGTTTTTTCCATAGGTTTTTCCCACAAGTTGATACTATAAATATATACTAGGGTTTTTCCATAGGATTTTCCCATAAGAGAAGATTCCAAACGGCTCTTTTCAGGGCAATATATTCTGCCTTAAAACCATATAATCTTTCACTATTGCCATTGTATTATGTCTTTGTGTTGTATTTGTTTGTGTATGTTTTGTTTGTCCTCGTAAATACTTTTGACCCTATAAATATTTAACATGGAATTTTCCATACCTACCAAAAGTAGCGTGTACTGAAGTTAACTCGAGCACTGTTACAAAGTTCTTACCAGACTGAGGTCAGCCACTTGTAACACTGTTCCCATATTTCCCTAATGTCCAGTACTGTGAAGGTACTTAGTTTAATTCTCCATTGTCTCGCAAGTAGCATTCCCATGTTAAATATCCGTTGTCCTTATAATCTTTTGTGTATGTCCCTATAACCATTTTGTTCCTACAAAACCCTTCAGTCCCTATAAATCTTTTTGTCCCTACAAATCCTTCTTTTCTTCATAAACGATTTTGCCCCTATAAAGACCATGACATCACCAATGTTAAATTTCCCCTTATCACTATAAATTTTTACGCCATTTTTAATGGTAAGCCCCATTGTGTCCCAGGAGGCCTATGTAAGTACTCCCTTGTATTACTACCAAAATGAAAGAGAAACATTGCTCTAAAGATAGACTTGGACTGCATTTCTGGATACTGCACTGAAAGTATTAATTTTGACCTGATTCCTAACAGGGTTAAAAATTTTCACCTGAACGGAAAATAACTTTTTTCTGTGATAAACTAAGTGTATCTGAAATACTGCAGCAAAGTTTTAAGGAATTTGATCCATGAATATGATAGTTACGGACTTATATCTGACTCGATCGTATCAGAAACACAAGGAAGTTCAAAATAGCCTACTGTCCAAAAAGCACAAATAGTAACGTTTAAATATGATTTAATTAATCAAGATAAACACTTAAAATAACTGTAATTAGTTTTTAGTACTAACACAAATCTGTAAATTATTAGAAATGAAACTTTAATACAATTTTAAAAGATGATACATGTTTTTATATGAAACTTTTAACTTAAATTAAATTTTCATGAAAATTTAAAAATTGCAGTTGATAAATTGTGTTCCTTGGCAACATGTCCCCATTCCTTTATCATGAACATTAATGGTTTTCCTTATCAGTTGTGAAGTAATTAAACCAGTGTCTGTCAATAATAGGCAACACCTAAAATCTGGTAGTGCCTAAATACGCTAGTTAGGAGTACTAATCAAGGTAGAGTACACCAAGAAGAAAAATAATTTTAACCTGGAAATATAGCACATAATAAACGGGTCAGAGTTTTGACTGATTACACTCTACCAAATTCCAGTGATGCATCGGTTCAAGTGACCAGAAGAACGGATACAGACCAGTTTTCTGTCATAGTAGTGACGAAGCCTAGTAATGGGGGTATACAGTCAGTTCTGGCACCAGACTGTAATGGCACATCTGGGCCTGCTAGAATCCTACGGCCATCATCCAAAGGCGAAACTGGAACTGAAAGAGACAGAAGTGAATCAGCATGATGAGACACGTATGATCTGTATTTAAAATATATTGAAAAGTGGAACAACATAATTCATCGCTGTGGCAATCAAGACAACATGTGTGAGAGACCTGAGTTCCAAACTGCTAGTGAAAGAAAATGGGGGCTTGATATGTAAAAACTGCAGCTTAAAGTTACCAGAGTATAAGTGGTACAAAGATATAAAACCAAAAAATCATGGCCAAATCAAAGTTTATGTCATGGGTGGTGTGCAGGATCCCGAGCAAATAAATGTCGCTTTTGAAACAAGCTACAATGCCATTAGGTTTGGACATGAAAAGTGACTTGGTCAAAGTTCATCTCAAGCTGTTGGTATTGCCTCTGAAACTGTTATGGAAGCGCAATACATTGTAGAGACCTCAGTAAACACCAAGTTGTGTTGTACTGGATCATGGCTGAAAGGTAAAGGTTTTGATTGCAATGTCCAGGAGGCCATGTTGACTGTACAGCAAATCTGTCACCAGTTCCACCACTTTCAGAGTATGAAGTAGCAATAGAAATAGGCAAAAAAAAATTGCCGCAAGAGATTCTCATTAGACATGCAATAACAGATGAGACGCGCCAGCTGCTGCTTGCTTTCAAGATGCGTACAACTTTCTACATCCAATGTGTGAAGCAGAACGACTCAGGTGATCAACATTTACACACAAACTATTGTGACATAAATGGTATGCATCGGACACTTTTGAAATGTTTAGATTTCTCATCTTTACCATTAAGGCCAGTCTGTGGAGATCCTTCTTTTTCCATATGTTATCTCAGGGTCCCTCTATGACAATAGGCCATATAGCCTTTTTGATGTTACATTTACTGTCCATAGCATACGGTCACTGTTAAATGGTGGCACAGAATTTAAAGATATTTTCTCTGATAGGCTTTCAGACAAAACCTCCCTGGAACTGTTATATGGTATCGGAATACATTAATGTTAATAATGATGCGTATCATCTCCAACAGATACTATGTATGTGAATTTTTGGGGAACAAATTTAATCTTTATTTTTTTTTTAAATTCATTAAATTTGTTTATATTAATTGTTCTAAATTTAAGGATATTGTTCTAATTTTATAGTTAATATACACAGGATGTGAAAATGTCATGTGTCTATAGTTAATAATAAACAGTTTATACCAATTTAAACTTTAATCAATACACACTGACAGGACTCAGATAAAAATTAATTTTCCTATATAGTCTATACATTTGTTTATCAGTAATGAATTTTCACTGTGTCCATTTCATAATAAATCATCTGTTAATCTAAAATACCTTTAAAGTTAACTTCAAGGTGGAGTTCTTGTCATAGGTTATCCGACATTTGTTTGAAAGGTTGGACTGTAAACACAGCAATGTGCAATGGATAACAATTTTCTTAATCATCACCAATGCTTATTACTCACTCACACCGCTACGGTGGCCTAGTGGTTAGAGCGTCCGCCTCGGATGCGGGAGGTCGCGGGTTCGAACCCCGGCCGAGTCATACCAAAGACTTTAAAAAATGGTGCTAACAGCTGCCTCGCTTGACGCTCAGCATTAAGAGGTTAGTGTTAGGACTGGTCGGACTGGTGTCAGGATAATGTGACTGGGTGGGACATCATGCTACATGTCTGCGGCATTATGCCCCAGTGCTAGACAGCACTATAAACAGTCACACTGCAGACATCGTAGCGATATGACTGAATAATTGTTAAAGCTACGTTAAAAATCTAAATCGCGCACACACATTATTACTCACTGTACACTGTCGCCGAAATACACAATGAGAACAACAACATATGCTCATATTCTAAAGCATAAACAATTACCTTTAAAAGCATACCAATAATGCATTAATCTAACTCTTGAATCACTATCAAAATGAGAGAGGTAAAATGCTCTACAAAAAGACTAGGACCACATTCCTGGGTACTGAACTGAAAGTACTAAATGTGACCTGATTTCATCTAGAAGATTATATGTCCCATCTCTTTGACTTGAGTGTGAAACCAAATGTATTTCGAGTTTACCGGTCTGTAAGGCGGACATCCTACTGAAAGAATGTGCTAAGCAAACATAGATGGTTGCAATATATGTATCAGTCAAGCGCAGTTCAGTATCAGACTGAATTGGTCCATCTCTACGTACCGCAAGTAAAGATAAACACTATAATGATTCTTCGTCCGATGAATTGTGCAAAAATAGCTGACATCATCACAAGATCGTTTCAATACATGCACGCTCTTGATTTTTATAACATACCTATTTAGTCTTGCATAGATGGTGTGGAGTTCGATAGAGATGTCTAGTCTGTGATTCTATATCACAAAACTAAACGTATATTGGGAATGATTACTGATATTTATTTTAAATTATTCAAACATACCAACACACGTTAGTAATTCTAAGACACTCGGTCATATTGGGTGAAAATGGCCTATTTTGCCGCTGGAGATAATGAAGGGAGTAACGTAAGTAGCGACTTGGAGTTTAAAGGCTTTTCAAGGTGTTTATCTTGCTGTTGACAACGTTATTTTCCAGAGAATGTTTGACAATGAGTGCGCAGATGAATCATGTCTGCGAAGTGACACAAACCAAATGAGAGAGAGAGAGAGAGAGAGAGAGAGAGAGAGCAAGTACTTTGACTCTGAAATCATCTATTGAAAGTTTCAAAATCCCACAGAAAGTAAGAAGGCGTCATCCACGATAAAAAAGGGACAGTAACTATGGCTGCAGCATTTGAACTTCAGATGAGTTTGCTTACTGCCACAAAGTGCTGAATTCTGGGCGCAACGACCCTAAACAAAAAGACCGAAAAAAAGAACTCTCCGCTCTCGTTCCTAGCTAAAGCAGGATAACAAAGAGAAGAGACATTCCACAATGTAAATCCTGTAAATTTCAACCTGACCCAAAATCCATTTTAGCATCAGAATTTTAAAAATATGGTCCGCGGAAATTTTGGTTTACATATTGTTTTCAGGACCAAGTTTAAATGGAGGAACATTCAGTTTGTATATGAATATTACGAAGGAATCGAAATTGCTTTGTATAACTGAAGATAAAACTGATAAACATTTTCAATATAAAGGCAGACGAAGCACAGAGAGCAGCAGTTGTTTTTGATTGCGATGCAAATTTTAAAAACTTCATCTTGTTACAACATCATTGCGAATTTTTTATCATTGGGGCAAACACAAAGGAATGCTTGTTCCCCTTTTAAATTCTTGTTATTTTTTAAGTAGAAAATAAGAACAATCGATGGCTGTATTTTTTAGAACTGTCTTGTTATAAATATCCAAATGCATATTAAAAATCTAGTCGGCATGTTAGAAAGGGACCGAATCTTCGTTTCTTAAAAATTGATGTTTGAATTATACCCTTGATGTTCAATGCATCAATAATTTCTTGTATTAAATTAAAACATAAACTAGAGATGTTGAAAGTACCTGTAAATCAATACATTTTCTCTGTAAAGGTTAATTATTTAAGTACAGCTATTCTGTGAAATTTGCTTGAAAGTAGAGTGTGTGTATTCAGTAAGTAGGGTGTAAGAGAACGGATTACCTATTGATCCAAAACGTATGTGCTATTTGAGATGTAAGGATAAAATCCACCTGGTTATCCTGCAGCTTAAATCCATTCATACGTCCCATACAGTGTTTTAAACAATTCAAAGTTAAAAGTAATTTACCATATCTACAATGCAGACTGATCAATGACGCAACTGCACAGAATATATCTAGATTTAGCCATGGTAACGTAAATGGAGATTTTTCAGAGGGTTGCACAATATCATTCATCAAACGCTAAAATGCCTAATTCATTTTTTAAGTATATATTAACAATATTGAAAAGAATGTGTGAATAAACACGGGATATGTAATACATAAAAAACACAATCAGTCCTTTCTTCCGAGTCGGGGTAAGAGCTCGTTTGATACCTGAGTTAAATAATAACACTGAAATACACAGAACGTTTTCTTTCTCTCCAGATGAACATTTAGTTTTAATGTACACGCAGAACACTATCGTTCCTTTGCTGCTGTCAGACAATCTGGGTTATTTTTACACGCAACTATAAGCCTGCTCTAGGTATCTAAAATTTCGCTTGAATCAATAGACGGCATGCAAGTTTATTATCTGGGGCCGTGCGCTGGTCTTACCTGACTGTATAATAAATATTCATAGCAGAAGATACCGTCAAGTAAGGTAGAAAAAGCCAAGTAGAAGGTATGTAGAAAATAAATCCATGACTAAGCAGAAGCAAAATGGCGACCGCTTTACAAGCAGAGGAACGATTTGCTCAGATTTTATTGTGTCCTATCTGTCTGGAGACGTTCAAAAGACCCAAAGTTCTTCCTTGTGGACATACATATTGCGCTTCATGTCTACAGTCACATATCAGCAACAAGGTGATCCACTGTGGAACTCAGCAGGTATGTTTCCCTTGTCCGGTGTGCAGAACGGATACCTCCTCATCTGATCCTAAAATCAGTGTAGAACAGTGGGCAGAATCATTGCCTGTGAACAGCATTGTATCTTCAATATTAGACGTCTCTGTAGGAAAAAAGATACGGGAATTCTGTCAACAGTGTGTTAAGCAGGGAAAGCAATCATTAGCAACATCTTTTTGCAAGGACTGTGACCTATCTATGTGCATGACATGCAAACAATACCACGACGGATTCCCTTCATTAAGTCGTCATGATATCATACATGTAAGCGAATCTTGCTTAGTGATTCCCAATCTGTCCACCATAGACGTATGCCCCAAACATTCTGGTAAACGTATCAAATTCTTCTGCGGTGATCACAAAATTATGTGCTGTAACACCTGTGGATTTCTGGAGCATCGAAAATGCGATCGAGTTATCTTGATCGAGGACATGCTGAAGTCATTTGATTATAGAAGAGTCTCTGAAGAAATGGGAGCTAACCTATGCAAGTTTCAGAAACATTTAAATCGAATAACAAACAAGATCAATGTAAACGCTGAGACCATTCAAAAGGATAACGCCAACATTTTGCAAAATATTCACTCCCTCAAAACCCAGCTGATTGCAACGTTACAGAAACTTGAAGATGATGTCATTGCATCTCTAGAAAGTAATTGCAAAACTCAAAATTTAATCCTTGAAACCCAAGAAAGCATGGGGCATAGTTTGCTAACAGCTATCGACAATGATCGGACCCAGCTTGAACTGGTCATGATCCACGGGTCAGATGCCCAGAAGGTCATTATGCTGCACAATTTGGATCAAAATCAGCGTAAGTACCTGAAGGCCATATCTGAATATCAAACGTCCATTAAAGAAGTCAAAATAAATTTGGCAGTTGATAAAACTTTTCAGGCATTTGTGAAAAACATGAGCGAATTCGGAAAGATTAATTTGGTTTGCAAAGATTTCGATTATTCACCTTGTCCCGACGTTTCTGAAACAAATATTTGGACCGTTAGCATGAGTGTACCTGTCAGAACCCCACTCAACGAACGGAAAGCCGTAAAGGTGTCAGAGCTAAACCTTGAAGCATCAGGAGATACCAGTGTGAGTCACATAACAGACATTTTGCACTTGAAGAATAGCAGAATGCTGCTAACTGACTTTATGAATTCCAAAATTAAGATATTCAGACAGGATTATAAATGTCAAGAGAGTATGATATTGCAAGGACGTCCATGGTCTGCCTGCTCGTTATCTGACACCGAGGTGGCAGTGACGATTCCAGATCAGAAAACAATCCAGATCATCGGAATCAGAGACAAAATATCGAAGATAAGGGAGATCAGAACGAGGCTTCAGTGTTGGGGAATAGCAGTAGTGAAGGACCAATTGGTGATCACTACATATGATGATGAACATTGTGTCCTAATACTGAACATGAATGGAAAGGAGACAAGGACCGTCCGACCGAACACTTATCAAACTGAGAAACTTCTTAAACCTCTTTATATCAAACCGGATAAGACTAATTCAGCCATATATATATATATATATATATATATATATATATATATATATATATATATATATATATATATATATATATATATATACCGTATGAGAGTGGGCATAAACTTGTAGCCTACAATATGACTTGGAATGTCCTGTTCACCTACATGAATCAAGACATTACAAATGCAACCGGTTTCGACACTGATAGAGAGGGAAACATTTACTTGTGTGGATATATCTCACAATGCGTCCAGCAGATGTCAGCAGAAGGGAAGCTCATCAAGACATTGATATCAAAGAATAAAGAAAAGAAGAGTCCGCTCGTGATCAGTTTCTACGGACAGATTCATTGTGACTTATGGTGCCTGTGATATTGCTGAAATGTATGACCTATGTGTTTGACAAATGTAGACTTTTATATCTATTTAGAAGCCAAGTACATACCATGTTGAAGCACATCCGATAAACATTGCTCATATATTCAAAGTAAGCAACACTAAGGTATTGGAATCGTAGCAGATTATATTTGTCTCGACCGTAAGTTGAAGTGACAATTATTATACATTGTATGCGAGACCACCAAAATGTTATGTCGCAAATGAACTGAAAAAAAAATTATGAAATTACTATTCTTTTTATTTTTGCTTTCATCATATTTGTTATCTTTTTAAAAATCTAGTTGGCACACCTCGTACAAAAGTAGAATATGTTGAAATTACCATTATCCGACTGATCTAAATTTTTAAATTATGGCTTCAGATTCGTATAAATCTTCTCAAACCTAATTACAATATCAGCGTATACTTCATTGTTTTATTTTACAGTTGCATTTTTAAGTGACTATATGTGTTGCCTTGTCACATCACATTTGTGGAGTAAAACCAAATGCATTTCTAATGATGCTGAATCTACTTAATCATTAGTCATTTTTATTCATATTTCAAAGAAGTGTACATGGAAATATTATAATTTTCCTACACATAATAATGGCGAGGTTTTGCATAATGTGTAGCGATCTATTTTGCAGATTGAGTTATAAGCTCATACGTCTATAGATTTTACACGGTCTCGTAGTCGGTTTCGTATTTTTCTTGGGTGGGTGAATATCCTCCGGACAGATTGAAATCAGTATGCAGTCACTTGAGATAATTTCCCAAACAGTCATATATTTCAGACTTCACACTCAAACTTCAAGACTATTTTGTACATCTGAATGCACATTTAGATACTGTTCTTAAACATTCATCCATTTTTGTTCCATCCCGTTTCTATCCTTATTAATATTATATTACTTGTAGAAACTTTTCATCCTTGAGCGCAAACTACAACGAAACAAAGCATGTTGACATACTCAGTTTCTGTTTTCACTATAAATACAAATTTCAAATAATAACTATATTATGCTATAACAAAATGAACAAAATGAAAACAAAAAGATAACATTTTCAATGATTTCTTAAATAGCCAGTACTCTTATACTGGACAATCATAATGTAACTCGTTGTTTAAGCTATCTGTAAAAATGCTGTGACGCATACCAACAATTAGACCCACCCCATTACTTTCGCCTATAATAATAATAATAATAATAATAATAATAATAATGATAATAATTATTATTATTATTATTATTATTATTACGGCAATTGTTCTAATCTCTCTAGAACTATGTATTAATTCAGTAAGTGAAAATAATATTACTGGAGGAAAGTATACATATATTTGTTGTATTGATGTCATTATAAGTTATCTCTGTAAACTGCATATTACTAATACTGTTGAAGCACACTAGAAGCACCTTCACTTATAATGTAACACAAACAAGACAAAGTAGTGTTGTTTAACGAAAGAAAGAATAAAGTAATTGTACATGCTGTGTGTACATACAGATATAAACATATATGCAATGACTCCCATATAAAAAGTAATTAAATCACTGATTTGGTTTTTTGGGGGTGTTTCTTTGTTTGGTTGGTTAGGGTGTGCTTTCCTTTTTTTGTTGTTGTTGTTCTTACCTCTTTTTCTTTTTTTGTGGCACATCAGTATCATATAGGACATATCATATCGAGGCTAGGAGAGCTAAATGCCTTGCCCACAATCACACCATAGTAACTTATGCTGGCTGAGCTCATGAGTGAATCAATCCCACAAACTTCGGAACACGAGTCCAGTGCCTAAAACACCTAACGACAGTGACCTCTTGGTGTTATTTCATCTATTTATTTTGAAACCTAACCGCCTTGTAACAATGAGTGTCATTAAGGTTTCAAACTGGGGCCCAGATTGACCCAGTCGTCTAAAGCGAGCGCCATTACTTATCAATGCCATCTCACCTCTGTCGCACTTGGCCTATATGGGTGGCCTATATGGGTATATGAGAAACTTTGACAGTAGCTTCCAGTGGGCCGGTGCTTCTCGCCGGGGATTTCTAGGGGTCTTCCTCGACCAGTTATACTGGTCGCCATGTATAGCCTATTATGTGCTAATAAATAGCGTTAAGGCCAAAACAACAGCAAGAAAAATATTTTCCAACTCATTACAAATCATCACCCATGTATTTTCACACTCCAACAACCTTCCAACAGTAACAGTAAACTGATTCATTTTCAAACTCACTGCAAATCACCACAATTTTATTTTCACGCCCAAATATTCATATAAAAATCAAATAATACGAAAGGGAACTGTAACGCACAAACAGTGCAAAATGCTTTCAGAATTCACAGGTAAAGTTATTTCTAGCTACAATCCTTAAAACTGTGGCTTTCAGCTTATGTTTTAAAGCAGTTTTGTTGTGAGTGAATATCAAAAGGAAATATGAGATTAATGTCGTTTTCTATTATATTAATTTATTGCTATTTTAGAAAGTCTATGCGTTATGATGTTTGAATTTCCATACGATCGTAATGGGTGTAACTCAGTGTCATGTAAGACATATTATTCTTTAAAAAATGTTTTGGGGGGTAACGGGAATTTGTCCGCGAAATTTATTTACTCCGGGAATCGTGATTCAAACCTGGGATTTTCAAGAGTAATCAGAAAGTATCACATGTACAGATAGATAGACAGATCGCTAGACAGATAAATATGCAGTGTTGTTCTTGGTCTATTTGAAAAGGGCACCCTACACTGACCAAATATTGTGGAAAAACTGAACTCTCAGTATCTGGAGATTTAATAAATGGCATATTGCAACATCTATTATCTATTTTCGGTACGTGTATCAACCTATTGTAATTAGCCTCAAACATTTCACTTGTATCATTACTTTTACCTTAAAAGCACTAGTACAGTCTAGCGATTTTAGGAAGTATCCTCACAAGAGAAGTTAATATGCCCTAAAAATAAATACCACACTGCATGGATAATTATCCAGTTCGGACGGTAAAATGTATAGTGTGTTTAATCTTCCTCCTCAGATTATCTCGTCTGACTGGCATCAAGATAGAATGATCCTTGCTTTGCCTTGCTAACATAGTAGGGAAAACATTTAAGTGATCGGCGCAAAAACATGTATGGCGAAAGAAAACAACCCCTGATGGCAGATTGGTTATATGCGCTTTCATGAGATAATTTAAACCATCAAACTGTAAAGAAAGGGTACACTAGGAATCGTTCCGAATAGGAAACTCCCACCCTGGTGATCAAACTTTTGCGTCAGACACCAGACAAGGCCTCATCTTATACTCAAGCACAATGAAGGATTATTTTTCTCACATCTCTGAACAAAACCGAGAGTCAAATCAAAACATCTTGTGAATACTGATGTAACCTTCAAAAAGCAAAGGCCCATTGAAATGTTACCTCCATAAATATAAATAGTAACAAGTAAGGTTTACATTGACAAATTTATTGTACTGTAAATTTTAAATCGCTCTTGAAACGCAGTTTAGCTTCAAAGAACATTGTTTGAAATGCTTATGTTAACGGTGATAACAAGCGTCCGAACTGTGTACAGAAGAAGGCTTAACCAATGATGCAAATGCGACCAGGTCCAAACATAAAGTCCACTATCACTGATACGATTAATAGAGACAAACAACATAATGAAATAGTTCTAGATTAAATTTTGATCTACAAATAATTTACTTTTGATAAATAATAATGAGAATATGCATTTACACCCAGCTTTCAAAGGACGCTTGTTCATTTCCGTATCAACATGTAAATAAATTTTGTGCTACATGTGTTACTGTGTGTGTGTGTGTGTGTGTGTGTGTGTGTGTGTGTGTTATTGTGTGTGTGTGTTGTTCCACGAGGAAGACCAAATTATTCAGGTGTATCTTATACTGCTGATTATCGTTCAGGTATATCTTATTTGTATTGAGTAATTTTAAAAGTAAGCGGAAATAGTAAACTTAATAAGTTCGTTATTCTATGTAAAATGTGCAAAGCCAGACTTAAATCGGTACAATAATGTAGTACACACACACCCACCCCTTCTCTGTATCATTCTTCACGTTCGGATTCGAGAACGAAATGTGTGCAATTCTTTTAAGGAATGAACCAAATTGTAGATTAAAGTATGACAATTCATTTTTATATTTTAGGTAGAAAATATATTATCCATACAGGTGATCTGAGGAAATCCAGCTCTGAAACTAAAGCAATTAACCAATGAAAAGGCGGCATGTAAATGATTTGTTATTTAAAAACATTGGGCTATGAGGTGATTACAATTAATGACGCCGTAGTATATCGATAGCTGTCAGATATCTCACAGGTAATTCATACATACTACAGCACGTTTCACAAAATTCAGGTAACGTATAACTGCCTGGAGATAATGCGCATCAGTGTCAGGTAATATATAACTACCTGCTGGATACA
>JAECUM010006847.1:0-73123 GCA_016617855.1 Megalonaias nervosa
ATCGACTACCCTTAAACAAGAATTATTTTTTCCAAAGTTATGAAAGTACACTATAAAATGACAGTTGAAAAAAATTGTAAACTTGTTTGAAACAAACCCTGTAACATGTAGATGAGAGTAAATACACACGTCTTCATACCAAGTTGTTTGTCTAAATTTCTTTGTTGCAGATAAAACATTACCATTACTAAATAATTGGTAACACAATGAAGCATTAAAGTTCCTATTTGAATGAACTAAAACCTTTCCAACTGCCAACATGAATGCATCTTTTTTCAGAAAGGGGCTTTCTTAATGTAACCACTCACAACAGTTAATTGATAGGATTGCAAATATATGCTTTCATTATTTGTCTACGCATGTGTAATAATGTCAGGCATTGGTTAAATAGTATTTGCTTTGCTACTCTTTTTCCGTATTTTCACAAAAATGAGTAAAAACAAGTTTGATCTGACAGCACTTCTCAAATTCTACAACAAAGCATTGTCTCATATTGTGGGACCTACATACAGGGTTTGACACTAATGCAAGTTGACAGGTATGGTGTAAGATCACTTACATCAAAGCAAACTACAACTCAGCTTTTACAGTATTAGCATAATTTTCAAAGCATTATTTCTGAAACTTCATTATCGTATTTTGGAGATACCATTAAAGTTTAGCACAGTGGTGTCCAAGGGATTCAGTGGAATGTACTTCATTCAGCGCATGTTCAAACCTACAATGTACATGCGGTGGGGCCATTATGTAAATACGTTTAGCAGACTAATTGTGAGCATTGAATCGAACCACATTGTTGTTTGTTGTGTTGTCATATTGGGATTACATTTTAATGAGTTAGGCATTTACAATTTCAAGGCAAAGTAAAAATGTGATTACTGGTGCACTGATATAAAATGTCCAATGCAATAATGCATAAACAAACAATAACTAAGTCAAAAGGGAGAAGTAGTGTTACAGCAACTCATGATTGCTAAATTCTTGTCATCGTTAGATCAAATTATACACAAAACTAAATTAGGCAGAAACAATAAGAAAACAGAAAATTAAATAAATTACTTTTCAAACAAGTTTATACCATTTCTTTTTAATAATCATGCATGCCAACCTTGAGATAAGTATACGTGTAATTTTTTTTTTTATATAAGTTTGCCTAAATAAATGCATTTAGAACTTACCTCATGCATCCTGTGATGTCTCAGAGTTGTGGGTCGGCTTATACGTGGGTCATGCGCTTTTTAGTGTTTATACCTGTTCAGTTTGGGGGTTGGCTTATGTGCGAATGCGCTTATATGAGAGTATATACGGTAATTGTATTTTTATGCTACATCTTGAATAAAATAATATTTAGACTTTGCTTTCTGTGAGTTAATTATTTTTCTTAATATATCAGTGGGTGATTTTATTGTTAAATAAATTCTATTGGTGGGTCCTGAAAGGCCTAAATCACATAAGGGTGGCTACCCAATTTCAAAACTGCCTTTCCCCGGTCTCATGTATGCTTTAATGGAACAGTCCTAAGAGCAAATTTTACTTTTTGTTCATTTTAAAGTTATATCTTTGCTCAAGAGTTCAACATTTTAATAAATGTACAAGAGTAATCTCTATTAATGACATGTATACTTTTACTTGATAAAAATATTAAATTTTTTCTATTGTGTTATTTTTGTTCTACAACTTTGTTAAATGAAAGCAACTTTTTTATGGCTGATCAGTTAGATGTTACTAAAAACAGTTGCAATCCCCCAAACCCTTTCATTCATATATGATGTGTCAATCATTTAAACTGAAAAAAATAATCAAGATTTTTTAAAATTTATTAACTCAACAATTTAACAGCAAATCATGTAATCATAACTATATGTTCTTACTTACAAAATTTGCACCTACTGAGTATGGTATGGCTTTATATTTATAAGCTGTGAAGGGAACAAATAATTCAGATTGCCTGAAGTGGATTGAAAGTCCTATACAGCTTACAGTTTATACAGGAGTTTTACTAACCTTTGTGTTTTGCATGCAACTAAAAAGAGGTAGTTTCCCTTTCCATACAATCGATTATGGAGTTTCACAATCAATTATCTTATTGGTTAACTCAAACAATGGATGATTGATTATAATCAATAAAATAATTAGAACAAAACTACATATACCAGTTGATACATATTGTTAAGGGTGACTTTCTTTCTGAGTTTTATCTATATATGAGATATTGCATACTGGAATTTAAATAACATGAAAAATGGAAAAGAAAGTGTTAAAAAAAAATTACCTGCAAAATTCTTTGTCTGGTATCTTCCTGTGCATCCTTATCTGCAAAATGTGGTCGTTCTTTGTAAACCTCTAAAAGTTTCTCCACACCTGGTGAAAAACAAGGAAATAAAAAGGTTTGTAATGGTGTAAATTTGACTTGTCAATGAACACTGTCAGCAGCTTCCAGGGAGCTTTATATCATGTTAAATCAAGGACATGATAGTATAAAACAATAAGGCTGAGATAAAATGTACCATATATATATATATATATATATATATATAGTTCAAGCTGGTATATACAACTGCAAACAACATCAACCCTTATCTGCCTGTACATAATGTGCCCACAGAGCAGTGTCTATACTGCTTGTTCTACTGCTTACTTCTAACAAACTGCACAGACCCAGATCTGACTCATTATGCAACAGCATCACTTCAATGGTGAAGGGTTTTTTAAAGCCCATAACACCAAACAAGATCAGACAGCATTCAGCAGGACCCCCATTTTATAACAGTAATTATTTCTGTCTTGAAGGTAACAGTAATTATTTCTGTCTTGAACTAACAATGGAAATATTAAAGAAAACTTAATACACTATATTACAATAGATAAATCTCTGGAATAAATTAAATAATTTCAACAAGAAAATTTTTAAAAAAGTGACAACTTTCGACATCTAATGCTAAAATCCTCATAACAAATAACTGAATTTTCATCATATTTAAGACTATTTTTTTATATAACAGATAGGTACACATCATGTTTGGTAAATATACATCAATACTTAAAGTAATAGAGAATATGAACTTTTTTCTCTAAAATATCTCTTACCATATATGTATTAAACAAACAAAACATATCATTAGTACATGAAACGCTGATATTTTCCGCCATATATTATGTCTTACTGCAAATAAAAATTGTAAACAACAAAAACCACATCACCTTTTGGATGGCATCTTAGTACACATTTTCCAATCCATATTCACTACATTTTCCATTATATATGACACCTTATTATACACATAGGAAACAAACAAACCACATCACCTTTCAGATGGTGTCTTACTACACATTTTCCATTCCATATTCACTACATTTTCCATTATATATGACACCTTATTATGCACATAGGAAACAACAAACCACATCACCTTTCAGATGATGTCTTACTACACATTTTCCATTCCATATTCACTACATTTTCCATTATATATGACACCTTATTATGCACATAGGAAACAACAAACCACATCACCTTTCAGATGATGTCTTACTACACATTTTCCATTCCATATTCACTACATTTTCCATTATATATGACACCTTATTATACACGCAGGAAACGAACAAACCACATCACCTTTCAGATGGTGTCTTACTACACATTTTCCATTTCATATTCACTACATTTTCCATTATATACGACACCTTATTATACACGTAGGAAACAAACAAACCACATCACCTTCAGATGGTGTCTTACTACACATTTTCCATTCCATATTCACTACATTTTCCATTATATATGACACCTTACTATACATGTAGGAAACAGACAAACCACATCACCTTTCGGACGGTGTCTTACTACACATTTTCCACTCCATATTCACTGCATTTTCCATTATATATGACACCTTACTATACATGTAGGAAACAAACAAACCGCATCACCTTTCGGATGGTGTCTTACTACACATTTTCCATTCTATATTCACTACATTTTCCATTATCTATGACACCTTACTAAACAAGTTGGAAACAAACTGCATCACCTTTCAGATGGTGTCTTACTACACATTTTCCATTCCATATTCACCACATTTTCCATTATATATGACACCTTACTATACATGTAGGAAACAAACAAACAGCATCGCCTTTTGGATGACGTCTTACTAAATATTTAGTAATGAAACAAATCATGTCACTAGTATATGACTGTTGACATTTTCATCTATAAGTAATGTCTTACTGAATATGTAGTATGCAAACAAAACCTGTTCTCTAGCATATGAAAAGAAGACATTCTCTGATATACACATTGTGTTACTGTATATGTACAAAACAAATAAAACACATCACAAGTATATGCAATGTTTACATTTTCCTCTTTTACATTCTCATCATATCACATTAAAAACATTAAGACTAATATTAATCATTTCCATGTGAAAACAAAAACTGTTCTATGAAGAACCACTGCAGTAGATAAATTCAAAAAAGATGCCTTTAAAATTTGATATGCGAACAATCTAGTGCTTTATTTATACCAAAACAACCAATATTCAGTACATAAATTATTGTAATATTTTTGCTGTTCATCAAAACAAGAGACACAACCAAATACATGAGCTATATAGTACTTACAAATATATCTACTAAATAAAAACAGCTGGGAACAAAATACAAATACATATTATATATTTCATAATGATATACTGAAATATATCAGTGGAAGAAAAATAATATTGCCACTGTGCAATAATACTTTTATTGCCACTGTGGCAATATCACTTTTGGAACTACTTTTGTTTTCCATTTAGGAAATATATCATGCCCTAAAGGATGTTATTCAAATCTTTATTTTTCCATATTTAGTCCTATTTTATATTTCACCTGCACTTTATCTCTCTCTCTCCCTCCCTCTCTCTCCATTTCCCTCTCTCTCCATCAGAATGAAAAGATATTCAATTATCAAAACTGTAGACCCACTAATACACAATTATTTAACCAATAAGAAGGTGCCCTCCAAAAATGCTTAAAAAAAAGACCTCCAAACAACGAAAACTAGGCTTCAATTATCAACTTTTTTTAAAATCAGTTTTCCATGTCAATCCTGCAAATTATTAGTGACTGGACTTACATGCAACGTTGCTACTTGACATTCTGTCACATGTACAGTGTGCCCATTTAAGCTCTATAACAAACGGTCACATTTTTAGGAAAAACTCTTGAGTTAAATATAGTAATAAAATTGTTTAATTCATGATTTTAACTCACAACACAATCATAATCATGTTTGAATAATGATGGACAAATTGGGCATTGATGAGTTTGATTGCAAATCAAAATTAAGTGGCAACTGAAATTTGGGTGTGGTGTGTTACCGAACTAGACAACATGGCTGCCAAGGCTAAACATTTAAATTTAAATAAAGAAATGAAGAGAAGAAGGAACCAAAATCTATACAAGTAAACTCATAATCACTGTCCTAAAATTATTGTAAATTTTCGTAACTTCTTTTTATCAATGTAGTATTACATCTGTTAACCACACTGGCAAAAAAAGAGGACTAATGCATGCAAATCAATGGTTTTTGCCCTAAAGGTATATAATAGAAAGAAGATCTACATTTTCGACTAGATATAAGAAACCAATTATTCCTAGTAAAATATGTTTCTTTGAGAATACTTACTCAATCATAATACCTCAGGAGAACTACTACTATCTCACAAATCCAGCCCTCCCGGCTACTACTTTTTTGTAAAAGGGAGCTAAAAGTTGTCTGCTGACCTATGTGGCAGTCGGGCAGAGTGATTTCCCCTAAAGTATAAGTCTGAGAACGGGTCAGTTACTACTGGAGTGGAAGTCATGCTCTCAATGGCGGTAACAGCAGGGAGGCCAGGAGGGTGTATGTGTGTTATAATTGGGTAAGCATTCTTGAAGAAACATATTTTACTAGGAAAAATTGGTTTCTTCTTTAAATACATTACTTAATCATAATATCATAGAAGAATAGGTAAGAGGTGGAGGGAGGTGCATCCCCTTACCCTGAAGCCCCCGGAGATACCATCTCCAGTCCCCTAAGGTATGCAAGACAGCTTCTTGTTAACCTGACTGAAGTGGACTCCATCTGTTGGAGTGCAGCTTCAAATAGGGAATAATTTTCCCCCGCAAATCCAGTGGAAGTCATGAAGCCACATCTTAAGAAGGTGTCGATCGACCTGGAAGGGTGCCTGTTGAGCTGCAGATATAGGTCCTACCGGACTGAATTGGGCCCTTTGGGATGACAGATCTCAGAGATGAAAGTGAGAGAATGTAGATTCTGATCTCCATCTCACAGCCTGATTGATGTCCGTAAGCAAACAGTTCCAATCGAATGCTAAGCTGGTGGCAACTGCCCTAACCTTGTGAGCCAAAATAGGTAATAAATTAATCTGAGCTGGGGTTATTTCTCTATATGCCGGGTGAATAACCCACTCAATCCAGGATGAGATAGTCTGTTTTGATATATCCTCCTGTCCTTTTCTGAGAAGTAGTAACAGGCGTGATCTCATTCTATTAAGGTACCACCTGAAAGCATGAACTGGGATATGGTGAACTTGTATCTGGATTTGTTGTTGACAACACCACTTTAGAAAGTCCCACACCAGAGCGAAAGGTCTTGAGACTTGGTTCTTCCTTATCATTTGAGATAAATCACCACTGTAAGACTTGGCTCCTCCTTGTTGTTTGAGATAAGTCACCACTGTAGAGTTGTAAGACAGAATGAGAACTCCCTTGCCATGCAAATATTCCTGCCATCAGTGAAGGGCTTTGACAATGGCCATCATCTCCAGAATTTATTGATATGAAGATGTCATTCCTGGGGAGAGTATGCACCACTGGCTTCCCAAAAGGATGGTAATAGGTAGGCTCTCCAGCCTTCCGTACTTGCATTGGTACACACTGTAATCTCAGGCAGTTGAACTTGTAGATGTATACCTGCTGTGAGCCAAGTTAGGTTGCCCCAATTCTGCAGATGGTGCCTCAACTGTGTGCAGATAGCGAGAGGATGGTCCAGTGGGAAAATTTTAGGTCTCCATTCAGGCAGAAGAATCATTTAAAATGGGTGTATAGGAAGGCAACCAAGGACTATAGGGTCTGCTGCATTTTGAGGAAGCCTAGTAGGCAAAGAAATTCCCATGATGATATGATTCCTCGAAAGTAAAGGTGATACCATGGTTCAGATTTCAACGCCCAATCCTTTGGGAGATGAAATATGTTGCCTGTGTATTGAACTCCATACCTAGGTGAACAAATTGTTGAGATAGTACTAGGTCGGATTTTTCCCTGTTGACGAAAAGTCCAGATTGGTAACAAGGGTTATCATGTCTTGTTAGATCTAACTCAGCGATGCTTCTGCATCATGTTATCCAGGTAACTTGATGTTGCTGCCAAAGAAATGGTCCAGACATGTGCCATTACTCCATTCATCTAATGAGTGGAGACCCAGGGGCTGGTGTAGAGCCCCAATGGGAGTGCCCTGAACTAGTATACGATGTTGTAGGCAAATGACAGGAAGGTTCTGGAAACCTTGTGAATAGGGGCATGAAGGTATGCACCATTTAACTCCACATTGATGGCATAGTCTCCTTCATGGATGGCATTCAAAATGCACTGTGATGGTTCCATTGAGAACTAAGAGGCATGGATGAATTGATTGAGTGCGCTTAGGTTGATGACCAGACGCAGAGTGCCATTTGCCTTTGGGACCATGAAAAGTCTAGAACAAATGATAGGACCCTCTCAGCGCTATATCTGCTTTGGTTATGTGAGAACTGTGGCTTTCGCTGAGTGGAGTTTCAATAGGACAGCTTCTAAAGGTTTGTGTCCTAGGAGTGGCCCCTGGGTCTTTTTGTTGATATCCTGCACTATCCCTGTATCAGCACTGTGTTTGTGAGAGGAAGCAAAATTGGTCTCCTAGGTGGATTGTTTGCAGACTTCTTCAGTCTGGCCATCAAACAGAAGGTTAGAGAATAAAGGCTGTGCCCCCAGCTTGTCCTTACAGTGGTCCTTCAGGGCAGTGCAATTGTAAATTTGTAGCTGCAGTTAACGGCATTGGCCTAAGTGTAATGAGTGGTTCTATTCAGTACTTGGGCCATTCTTGAGACTGACTCCCATGTGTGCTCTGAGGTATTTGGAGTAGGAGAAGGTAAGCAACATTATGCCTGTTGGGAGATAGCCATAGAGACAAAAGTCCAACATCAAAGCCATGGCAATGATATTGCACACTAAAGTGTTGTGTGTCATCAAAGGCCATCTGGTCCATATGTATGGAGTGGGGCTTTGTCATCCCCAAAGTAGCGATATCACTGTCAACTGCTGAGGCTTCCAATGAATGACTGGTGTGTGGCAAAGGTAGAACCGAAATGAACTGTTGATGAAAGAGGGTCAGAAAGTCTGTAACTCTCCCAGACTGCGGAAGTAGTTAAAGTCAGACTCTTCCATTCTGTCGTAAGATCAACAGATGCTGGAGCTCTGATCCAGGTTGTTGATAGAGTGGAAGAAGGATAAAACTCTAGGGGTCAATAGCTCGGAAGGCTGAATCATCCTGTGCCATCAGACGGTGTAGAATAGATGCCAGCACTGGAGAACAAACAACATCATCTTGGTTGCACGAGGTGAGACTAAGTTCCCCTGTAATGCCTGAGACTTAGCTGGCAAAAAGTGACGAGGTCTGTCACTCACTAAACATGTAGAACGCCCTGAATTAGAAACAGTGACTTCAAGACAGCTGTTGAGTAAAGAGTCTCTTCTCGTGGCAGAGTGCAGAGAAATAGCAAAAGCAACACCTGTTGAGATGTCAGGAACTATTCATGGCATTGTGCCAAATGAGTGTCTCAAGGTGGCATGAAGGTTACAAGGGTTCCTGCACATGTCTGCTAAAGTCAGGTTTGATGTACTGGAAAATGAGCTATTAGTGATTGAGACCATAATATTTATATTTTGGCCCTTCATGATCCCTAACATATTACCCAGGCCAGTCACAATGGAAATAGGCCATCTGTGTGGGGAGGATATCGTTAGGATCATCAGTTGGGACGAGTTATGGGATGTTTGATCCATGTGAGTGTGTAATTTAGATTTTTAACGTAGCTTTAACAATTTTTCAGTCATATCGCTACAATGTCTGCAGTGTGACAGTTTATAGTGATGTCTAGCACTGGGGCATTATGCTGCAGACATGTAGCATGATGTCCCTCCCAGTCACATTATCCTGACACCAGGCCGACCAGTCCTAACACTAACCTCTTAATGCTGAACGTCAAGCGAGGTAGCTGTTAGTACCATTTTTTAAAGTCTTTGGTATGACTCGACCGGGGTTCGAACCCGCGACCTCCTGCATCCGAGGCGGATGCTCTAACCACTAGGCCACCTGTCTGTATATCTGTTGAGTGTGAATGAACTTGGCTAAATGTTAGCTCTGTCCCTTGCTATTCCGCAGTAGGAATCAAGTTGAACCCCAAGAAGTAATGTAGAGTGAGTTGCCAATAATGCTGACTCAGAGCCTGTCAATGTCTGGTGCTTTGTGGCTGAAGGGTAAGATGATTTACCTCCCTTGTCCACAAGAAATTCTCACACTGAAGAAAGATCAACATACAGACTGGTGATGTCTTCATCCTGAGTTGTGTGTTTCTGCACTTTGCCTATTGTTCTAATCTGTAAGACAAATACTGCAAAACATATGAAACTGTAGCCCTGCACCTATCTTTTAGAATGCCATGTCTGTGCTGAGCTAAATCTTAAAAAGTTGACCCAGAAATTGATAAAATCTAATAAAGCAATGAAGCGTACAGGTAAAATATAATGACAATACCACCTGTATGATTTCAATTACAATGGTAGCTGTAGGGAAGGACAATGATGATATGTACAGGTAGAATCACTGAAACATGGCATCCCCAGGATAAGGATGCCATGGTAAGGTAAACTCACCTGTATGTCCCAGAAATTATGGAATTATACATATATAAGGAACTTCTTAATGACATACAGACCTACATACATTCCAATATTGTAGCCCAAACCTATCTTGTGAAGTCACATAGGCTATCCGTGTGAGTGACTAAGTGATCTTTAAATATGACTGAATGCTATGACTCAAGTGTCACCTATTAAAACATACATGAGCATGACACGACAGAGTAAACCATGTATAGAAACTTAACTGTACTTGTCCAACCAGAGCGGAAGCTATACTGAAATTACACAAGTGTCTATATTACACACAAAAACCTTCACATAAATGGGAACTGAGGCAACCATTATAGATAAGTACAAAGTAAGTGCGACAATATCCATTATGAGGCAATTTCCTGTAGGGAAAAAGGCCCACAGACCGCCTGTACAAACAAAACACATTGGAATAGAAACTCCTCAATATGTATCCATTCGTAATGGATTTACACACACATATTAGGAGTTTTTATAAGCACTAGAGACTTGCACATACAAAAAATTATACCCCAAACAGAATATGAAGTCACTTAGGCTGCCCGTGCAAGTACCTAAACGTGTGATGAAGACAAAGTGTAAGCAAATTGTATACGCAGAACTTTATCAGGATAGAAGGAGATCTGCAGTCTGTCAATTGACAAAAATTGGCTAAATCCATTTGAATTCAAACCAGAATACAAACACAAAACATGCTGATGTTGTTGTTGTTGTTATGGGGCTTAACGCCATTTTTCAGCACACGATAGGCTATACATGGCGGCCAGTATTAATGGTGGAGGAAGAAACCGGGAAATCCCCGGAAAGAACCACCGACCCACGAGAAGCTACTGGCAAGCTTTCTCACATATCCACATTCGCCGAATCCTAGACTCGAACCCACGCAGACAGAGGTGAGATGGTAGTGATCCGTAACGAAGAGCGCTTTAGACCACTCGGCCACTCGGGGCCCCCAAAACATGCTGACAAATTATTTATATTCAGCTATTACTTTAACTTAGTCCACATGTCTAACCTTTTCTGAATGATTGTGAAGTCTACAAATTCTGCAATAAGCATGACAATGTGTTCAATCAGAATGCTGTATCACTTTCATATTCTTCTTTTCAAATTTGTAAAGCAGAGCTCATTTGTCCTTCTTCTGATCTGTCATGTTTTGAAGTTTAAAAAGATCCAGCCATATAACATCCATAAGTCACACTTTTTAAAAGCCTGTTTTGCATAATACCTGGCACCAGTTCTTCAAAATTAAAGACTGGTACACTACCTAAAAATATTATTAATATAATAAATTTGTGAGACAAAGTTTCAAATTAAAAAAACCAGTCTGTTTTCTTGGAATTGTGTCATGCAGATGCTATAAACAGAAAATAAGGGAAGTACAAGTAGGTCTAGGATGGATAAATTTGCTCTTATGCCATTCTTTGCAGCAGTCTTCATTTTTAGAACATGCTGATATTTATATGATTGGGATTAAAGACATGATAGTGAAAATGAAAAAAAAACTTTTTATTGCTTTTTTAAAATTATTTTTTAATGGACTAGAAAATCATGCACCAGATACAGGCGAGCATAAGACATAATATGGCAGAAAAAAGCATGATTACACCAAAAGCGTAATGGTTGGCATGTATGTAGTCACCTGTGGCTTCACCACTCATGACAATACAATGTTTTTCACTTCACTCATGAAATATCTCCTTATATCTACTCAAAAAATGTTTTCACTGACTTTTGTTTTCTGCACATAATCTTATTTACAATACAAGAAAATAGGATGGCATAAATGTGCTTTTCTTTAATATGTAGATAGTTCTACATAAGAGGAAATTATCTAAATGGCACAGTAAGCGTATATCACTTTAATTTCTTAGCATTCCATTCATCTTACCTTCTCTTCCTTTCTTTTCTCTTTCAATTGACTGTCTCAGATGTAATAAATACTGCTGTAAAGTTGATTTCCTGTGCTCTGTTTTCATTAAAAACTGTTTATCCTCTGCCTGGAATATGAATTGGTATTGTATAGAAAGTAAACTATATTAATTATTGATACTGGTATTGTATAGAAAGGAAACTAATTTACTGGTATGAGAGTTGAAATTGGTATTGTAATTAAAAAAAATCAATTATTGGCATGAGAGATGAAATTGTTATTGTAATGAAAGGAAACTAAATGATTGGCATGAAGGTTGTTTTGAATTAGTAACTAAACATGTGCTTGTAAAGTTGATATTACTCATCTGTAACATCAATGACCACTATGGTTTGAATAGATGAACATTATGGTTGGTGTAAACACACATGTGCATGGGCTCTCATATATATTTCTAGGGATTGTGTCAAAATTGTTTAAAATGTTTCCACCTTGTTCATTTTCTGGTGAAGTTTTAGAAACAAAATTTAAATTGCTTGTTGGAATCAAACTACAAACAACACATACCCTTATCAGTAAGCATGTAATATGCCAGCACATCAGGGTCTATATTACTTACCTGATTACTTCTAACAAGCTGTATAGACCCAGATCTGCCAGTGCATTGTGCAACAGTAGATCCAGGTCTGTGCAGTTTGCTACTGGACTTGATGATAAGCAAGTATATTCTGTATGTAATAATTCACTTTACTACATCATGGTTCAATACACCATAAAATATGCTGACTCAGGAATAGGCATTAACAGCTGTCAAATTGCCCAAGGGCAACTGAAATCTGACTTCTTTTTGTTAAAACTAACGGTATGAATAGGCAAGTGACATGAAGGACTAGGATATTGATTCACTCATTTAATTTTCATGACAATATTTGAAAAAGAATTGACTACTATTTACAAACAGTAAAAACTTTTGCAAAGCATTTAAACATTAGTATCACTTCAACTTGCATATAATATATTTACAGTTTCTCTGGACATTTGGGCAAGTGAATTTCACCACTTGCCAGAACATATAAAGACAATTATTTTAATAGTTGACGTCCAACACTGTGACATTGTTTCTAAATCTTAATCAAATTTTTCAAGATCACTCATTTAAATTACTGGAGACCACTCAAAATTTCAAGATGCACTGTTTCTGACATGCTCAATATGGTGAAAGATACTAATTGCATACTTGGATACTGAGTTCCAGTAAAACATATATGCAACAACAAAAAAATGGCATTTTCATTGTGGAGATTTAACTATAGTTCCAACTATGCAACATTGAATTTTGTATAATTTTCATATAAACTCTCAGAGTACCCTGGCATTTTACCTCCAGGTACCTTCTATGCTGAAATGTAACAGTCCACAAATTAGAGGTTAGGAGATTTCTGTAAATGATTATTACCCCTTACAGTCATGCATCAGCTTTTCAAACTTTCCACTTACATGATCAAAGCTAAAGCAAAATAGTTCAAACAATCAAGTATTCACAATATCAAAAGAAGGTAAACAATTGTCTTTTATTCACCCCATACAAACTCTATAGCCCATTTTGAACTACACCAATGTCTGGCACCTGATTTGCAAATAGGACAAACTTAACTCTCATTCCTGCAGATTTAAGGGCAGCATAAATCATACCATAAGGATGTCTTATCTTTTAAAATTTAATGAGAAACATCACAAACAGAACTTAAAAATGTCTTTTCAATGAACAGTAATCAGTTACAGTTATTGTTTGAAATGGACAAAAGCAGGCAAACCTAGCAATGAACCAATCAATTTCAGTCACCAGCCAAAATGTTGACTGTTTCACTGCACAATACACTGGTTGTTCAATGTATTGTGCACTCAGCTGTACTAGACATACACAATTCAACACAGCATACTCACATAGCAATCTATAAGAAACTGTTCTAGAACATTGCTGCTGGTGCCTCGTTGCTGGGCCACAGTTTTAATATCACCATTCATATCAACCGACAATATTGCTTCATGAAGTTTATCACAACTCTGAAAGGTCAAATAGA
The DNA here is from genome assembly GCA_016617855.1 of Megalonaias nervosa. Classification (NCBI taxonomy): domain Eukaryota; kingdom Metazoa; phylum Mollusca; class Bivalvia; order Unionida; family Unionidae; genus Megalonaias; species Megalonaias nervosa. Next base: position 13,933 of record JAECUM010006847.1, read on the forward strand.
TAATTAAAATAAGCATACATTCTGCATGAAGCAAAACAGCTTACACAGTGAATCTAAGAGCAAACATATCCTAACTCTATGAAAAAAGTGTAAAGTACTAATATGAGACAGACTTATGTTTTAATTATTTCTAATTTTGTATTTCACCTCTATATATTTCACAGCTGAAAAAAGACTTGTCTGGAGACATGGATTATATGACATGTTACTGGTAACATATTTCATGTACCAATCATATTTCTGAAATAACACATTTAATATCACATCAAGATGTCATATCAGACATAAACATGATGTTGGAGATGTCTGAATGTACTTTTAGGCATAATTTGAACATTTTAGGAATTTATTTAACATCACATGACAAGATAAATTAAATATTGCATTTTCACTCATTTTCTGTAACACTTCTGAAATACATTGATCAATTTTGATGTTTTGCGCATCACAGCTCACACAGCTTAACAGGAGCCACAAGAAGGCCTGATATCACTCACCTGGTACTTGATGTATGTCACTTATTCACACACATATTGAAACTGCAGGGGCAAAAGAAAAGCTTGATGAAGATAGCTGCCACACTGGTCATTAATATTAGTCTCATTTATTCTAGACCATATATATGAGCACTTTCTCAGAATAAAATACACAAGGCATGTATACAATTAGCCCTGTCTTTTGGATCACTTCCTGCCCATGGAGACTTGGCCCCAATTCCTAATATAAAAAAAATGTTCCTAGTGTTTCAACTCTATGGACTTAAACTAAGTAACAGAAAAGAGTAAAAAACAACAAGTTTTGTAAAATTCAACAAATAATTTACTTCCCTAGAATACAAAGTGAAATTTAAAAGAAAACACACTTACAGTATTTGTGAATTAAATCCCAAATAATCTTAAAAGTTTTATCACAGGTCCAAATGTATAAAGTTCCAACTGAATTCCAGTGGCATTCCAAAAAAGTTCTAGTAGTGAATGTGTTGATGTGCCTGTAGTCTCAAATGTGGTATAGTGTCAATGGCCTGAATTGTGATGATATACTAACAGTCTTTCGATGTATCACAGTAATATAATCCAAAAATATTCTTGTCTGAATGCACCCTAATTCCAAATTAATGTAGCAATCAAAGAATATAAGCTATGAGCAATCTGTATTTCCAGTGAAGAATCTGAATAGTTAATTTTGCCCAAATGAAAAACTGAACACAACAATAAGACTGTTTCCGCTTCAAGGTATTGATTCAAGAATGAGTAATTTCTTAAGTATACATTATATAAAAAGCTAATACACAAAAATTGAACCAGGACAAGGGTCAAAAGTTAATTTCTAGAACATTTTAAGTTGTCAACAACACAAAGACTATTGCTAAAATTGTAACAAAAAACATGGCAAACATCAGGTACAACAGGTTTTTCCATGGGGAATTCCAATGTCCTTGACTTTGATTAAGATAAACATGTTTACCTCCACTGATAATGATCCTAATATTTAATCTATACTCACAGAGAAATATTAGCTATGTATTATGTTGTTACAAAATCAATGACTCTAGTCAGATACACAGTGAACTTGATTTTGGACAAAGTACAAAATACAAATGTATATAACATATAATCATTAAAAAAAGCCAACAAATAATACAAATTAAATATACATAACAATAGCTCTACACTTAAAGTATATACAATTATCATTAAACTGGGAGTTAATTTGTACAGTCAACATGGATTCCTGGGTTTGCCCTTACCCCACTGTGACCCTGCCCATGAAGTCATAACCTTGAAATCATTGAGATGTACCAAAAAAGAAACTGCAATGGCTCAGTGATTAAGGCATTGAACTCATAATCAGAAAGTAGTGGGTTTGATTCACACCATCCAATCAACCTGGATCATCATTATTATCCACGGATCTCGCTTATAATCATACTCATCTCAGATCTTGACATGAGCTTTACAGGGCAAAACCAGTTCAGAAATATAGTCTCCAGAGCATTCACAAACTCAATCAGAAGCAAGACCACCTACTGCTAATAATCAAACTCATCTGATATATTTTCTGACACAGGCTTACAAGCCAGATATGACCAAAATCTGATCAGAATATCGCCTCTAGTGTGTTCACATACTCAGTCAATTAGATGCAAAATCACCTCATTAAAATGCATGGCTGTTGCTCATAATCAAACTCGTCTCATGTCCTGATGACTGAAGCTTACATATCCAAGCTGATAAGAAAATGATAGAAATATGGCCTCTAGTGTCTTCGGAAACTTACCCTATCAGATGCAAGATCTCCTCAGTAATATCTGTGGATGTCATTCATAATCAAATTCACTTGAGAGCTTGATAAAATATGTTACATATAAAAATTGATCAGAAGTATGGCCTCTAATGTGTTCACAAGCTCAGCCAAACATATGCAAAATCAATTCATTATTATGAGTGGATGTCATTCATAAATGAGCCCAACCAAGATTTTGATCCTATCTGCTTACAAATCTGATAACAAATATGACCTCAAGAATTCTCACAAGTTCAGCCAGTCGGATGCAAGATCACCTCATTAATATACGCAGATGTCTCTCACAACTGAGCTCATATGAGATCTTGATGATACAAGCCTATAACAAATCTGATAAAAAAATATGGCCTCTAGAGACTCCACATGCTCAGCAAGTCAGATGCAAGATCACCTCAGCTCAGTAATATGAAGTGATATCATTCATAATAACACTCTTCTGATCTTGATGAAAAGTGTTTCCATACCAAATCTTTTCAGAAATATAGTCTCTAGTGTGTTCACAAGCTCAGCCAATCAGATACAAGATCAAATCATTAGTATGGGTGGATGTTGCTCATAAGTGACCTCACTTGAGATCTCTTACATACCATATCTGCTCTTTATCTGATCTGAAATATAGCCTCAACAGTGTTCACAAGCCAAGACAATCAGATTCAAGAATATATTATCAATATGCATGAATGTCACTCATAATCAAACTCATCTTAGGCTCTAATCATATAAGCTTATATACCAAATCTAATAAAAAGAAATATGTTCTCTAGAGTGTTCACAAGCTCAGAGAATCAGACACAAGATCGACTCATTAATGTATATCGATGTCACTCATAATCAAATTGAAGTCCTGAAAAGATTAAATACCAATCTGATCAGGAAAATACAACCTCTACAGTGTCCACAAGCTCAGCCAGTCAGATGCAAGATCACCTCATTAATATGCAATGTCATATAATCAAACCTGCCTGAGATCTTGATAAAATAAGCTAGTATACCAAAACCTCTGATCAAAATCCCATCAGAAAATGGCCTCAAGAATGTTCACAAGCTCAACCAATCATATGCAAGATCACTTTATGAATATATGTAGATGTCACTCATAATCAAATTCAACTGAGATTTTGATGATAGAAGCACTGCATACAAAATGTGATCAGAAATATGGCCTCTAGAGAGTTCACAAACTCAGCCAATCTAATGGAAGCCACCCCATTAATATGTGTGCAAGCTGCTCATAAATTCTTTTTTTGATTTAAGCTTACACATCAAATTTGATCAAAAATATGGCTTTTGGAGTGCTCATAAGCACAACCAAGCAGATTCTAGATCATCTTATTGATCTGCATGGCTAACATTCATAACTGAACTCCTCCAAGATCTTGATGATATAAACTTACGTATGAAGTATGAACAAAATCTGCTCAGAAATGAAGCCTCTAGAGTGAACATAAAAACATGTTTTGACAGAGAGACCTGATGATAGATGCAGGGATACACCAAAATCTCACTGAACATTTGGCCAGGCATGATAAAAATCATTCGACTTGTTTAATAAATTTTAAATGAACTGAAAACACATCAAGATTTTTACTATGTTATGGAAACCTGATCATTATAATAACTGATAAAAATATTAACTGCACACTTAATTCCGTATGATAAAATATGGTTTCCAAGGATGACAGTCTAGCACATGCAAAGTGCAATGATATATCCCTATCCCATCTAATTTGCAAAAAACTTCAACATAAAACATAAACAGAGATGATGCTAATGATGCTATTCATGTTAAAGATGATAATGATAATGTTGATGACAATGATGATATAGTTACCAGAAAGGTAATTTTTATGTCTCAACATCCTCTTATGTATATCTATATTTTTTGTAACTCCTGGTACATGATCTTATCTGATTTTTATTCATGGTTGTAAGTTTAGTATTACACAGGATCTATAAATAGATGCTTACATATGTGTTGACAATTATAATAATAATCTTCATAATAAGACCTAATGGTGCCTTAATTTCTTGTTGGTTGATGGGGTTTCGACATTTCTTGAAGGATTCAGTAAATTTCCAGTTGTTGGACTAGGTCACATGAATAGTCCAGTTTGGCACAAAATGAGTAGTAAGTTCCGTCTTGTGGGGTCTATTGCAAAATATTGTCACAAATGATGGTGTATATAAACGGTGAGCTATGCAGTCAGTTTCACTCTGATTTTTGAGTCATCCTTATTTCTTGTGTTCCTGTTGTAAATCTCCAGTCATGTTTTATGTTTATTATTTGAGAGGAAAAACATTTGTTTGGACTGATCAGTGTAACTAGAAAGTGCTCATTATTTGGACTATAATATTATTTTGGCACTGTTGTGAATTATTCAAAGGAGTTCAGGATGATGCCATCTTGACAACATCATAATTCTTGATGGACCAGTACATTTCTGGTTTTGAAATTTATACAGAACTTTTAATTCATTTAGGACTTACACAAAATTTTTTCAGGATTATTCTGGATTCACATTATAATACTGTAAGTTTTGCAAAACTTGTTGGTTTTGCTTCTTTCTGTTATTAGTTTGTGACCATAGATTCATATTACTATGTCAGACATGTGAGAAAATGGTAGAAAACAGTACAAGCATTATAGATTTTTTAAAAATCCATCTTTTTGTGATGGAAATTAATTTATCCACGATGTTGTCATCTTGGACCAAATATGTTAATCGTCCTGGATGTCCATGTCATGGCTCATGGTGGAATGATTAAGTTTTATCGCCCCCATGGGTAAATCATAGCAATATAATTATGTTATAGCAGACATCCACTACATCACCTGGAACTTACCAACTGGCTGTACTACTGTAGACAATGCAAAATGCTCTTTTAATGCCTTATAATATTCAAAGAATTGCACTCTAAAATGCATTAACATACATGTATTGCAAGAAATGAAAGATACATTTCTGAGGAAAGAATCCCATGAGAACATTTAGGTGCTTCACAAAATATATAAAGTTTAATGGTGCAGTGATTTCAAAAACTGTGGCTGAGAGAGAGAGAGATATTCTGCTTTTAAAGAAACAAAATGAAAAAGAAATCACATGTAAGTATTAGTGGGTTGATAAGACAAGAAGATACCTGAAGCAATCTGTAACACGACTGCATGGACTATTCAATTATTAAAATAAAGAGTATGTTATCAGTGAAATAAGTCATAAATGACTCATGCACATGCTTTTCAATCAATTTTGAAAGAGTTGGAAAGATAATGTGTTGTTTTAGCCTTTGTAAACATCTTTGTTACTTTATTTCTCCAAATTTTATACTCGTCACTAACTAAAAAGGTCTCCTTTCTGAAAAGTATCCATTATTGCTGGAGTAATCCCACCTGGTTGATGATTATGTTCTACTCTAAACATTTTGTTATGATGAATGTTGAATGGCTACATTCCAAAACAAGTCTATCCATGGGCTTTAGATATTAAGTTTGCCTTTAAATATTGTTATACTGGGATACCCACTGAATCTGTTCCAAATCCATCAGAAATCTGATGTTGTTCAAATTCTTAAAAGACCTGCAAGAATTTGATTTTCAACATATGCTTTTTATTACTTTTGTTCCTTTCTTTTGTGTGTCAGTAGAATGACATAGTTATGACCCAATCTTATGAGCATATACTTTACAAACTGTTTCTGGGTGATCAATAAGAAATTTTGAATTTGTCTGTTATTCTAGTGGGTTCCTTAACTCATAGCCACACATGCCATGATTACATGTCATGAGGTAGTACCCTACTTCCAAGCTCTGTAACATCAACATCATTTATGATACACCAATGCAGATTGTATTACAGAAAATGGGAAAGATGCAGTTGTATGATGATAAATGTAGGCTTTTTTCTCATGTAATTTTTTTATATGTGACTTTTTTCATGCCAAAAATTACCAGTTTTGGAACTGGAGTTCCTGTTCAGATTATAGACATTTTGGCCTAAATCAGACCAATCTGAACTGCTTATAGACAGACAAACATTTGCAAATAGCAGAATAGGTTTCAGATTTGGTGTAAAATGGGGCCATGACATGAAAATCACGAGTCCAATATGAAAAACAAAAACAAAAACAAACAAAAAGCCAAGTCTAATTTTCACACTTCTACCTAAGTGCAACCTAAATAGCCAATCAAAAACATCTCGTATACACCTAAGCATCCAATTACATGAAAATCTCTTAGAAAAAGATATGTATGGACCATTCAAAAGTAACCCCAACAATGCATTTTATACTCCCATTTCAGGTAATAATGAAAACAATTTCCTGGGGGTAAGGTTCAAAATCAATACAGCTTTTACATATTTGTTTATTTAGTAAAACCCTGTCTATATCACCAAGAATGCAAGTTTTTGTCATCATTCAGAACTTTTTCTATTTCTAATTCAAAATATGTATTCCAGTTATAGTGGATGTGGGTGGCCTGTATAAGAAGTCAATAAGAAAGAGCTTGGAATTCTGCAGATAAATCTGTATCCAAACCAATTCTGTTTCATTCAGTTCAAGATCTTCAAACTGTTTGCTATAATACTTCTTTTTTTTTTTTACATAAAACAACAGCCCACCACCTCCTATTTTCCTGTCTTTACAGAAAGGTTCATCACAATTATTTACTAACAAAATAATTTCTAAATGATTCTCCTTTAACAATGTTTCAGAAATTCCTAACACATTAATATTATTTTTCAACAATCTATGTATGCATCTTACTTGATCTATTTTGCCCTTAATTCCTTGTATCGTGATATTTCAGTAAGTGATATCTTACATAAAAATCTTTTTGAATTTGTGAAAAGATGGGGCTTTCATTTTTTTATTTTTATGCTACTTTAAATAATTTGTTTAAATTTGGTCTTGGAAATAGTATGAAAATTAAAGGGAAACACAGACAAACAAATAAACAGTGCAACAAGCACTTTTATGAATTATCATTTGAGGAAAAAAAACCTTGACACCTCTACATGCAGAACAGTATATAATTTCTTCATGTGTGTATGCTTGCATGTACATATAGTTGATAAATATGCATCTGCATTGTAATCTGGCAATTTTTTCTTATGTACACTCTGTCATGGAGCTGGGGTTGGGAAATATTCAAGAAGTTTAAACATGGTATTTTTTCTGTTACATTTTCATTTGTTCTTATGCCTGGCTAAATATCACAAGAAATGTTACTACTGTAGTTTGTACAGATAAAGGTATGCAACTGACACCAGCTGTGGTCAGGTTTATGGTGTCACAGAGTTTCCCATCTTTTTGTGTAGTGTGTCAACTCTCAGAATGCAACCAATCAAATCAGCAAGGGGTGCCATAAACCTACTAAAGCTGCAATAAAATCCATGAGTTCTACTAGATTGAGTGGATATCAACTTTTTTGTAGTGGACGCTTACTCACTGCTTCCTGTATCCATGTTCACGGTATTGATTGGCAATCCAGAGCCTGCAATGCATGTACTGTACACACCCTGAAGATGCCATGTTTTGGAAGTATTAATGCACTCTTTCAAAATTTTCATTCACTGGTTAAAATATGCATTCTGTCTTCATAAATCTATGATTTTGAACTGACAAATCCACTTCTACAGCTGAAATTCTCGTCCTCAATAGTCTTGTATCTAGGAACAACAAACAATGAGTCTGTACTTTACCTGTGTTAGTCTTGGACCTAGGACTGATATGTGACTGTTGTATTGATTAAGGTAGTCCGACATTTTGGCTATTCTCTCCTCCTCCAAAGTCTGAAACTGTGTACAGGCCTAAAACATGATACAATCCGGTATAAGTCACAAATATTCCAAGAAATGATGTCTTGCCTGCACATTGCTCTTTGATGTAACCCCACTGTATCTAAGAAAAACTACTTTAGGAACTGTATTTTCTAACTAACCTGTTTATCCTGCAAAAGGTGCAAGGCCAGTCCTGTGTTTCAAAACAATGAGGCATAAATGTAACAAGAAAAGAATTTTTCAGTAGACTTCCTGCATCTGCAGACAAAGAGAAAATCCCACATTTTGGTTAACTGATACCCCAACTTATTAGGATTCAAGACAAAATCCAAATAAGGAATCTTAATAATAGTGACAAGATCTTGCTATCACCATAAGAAAAAGTAATAGCTGTCTTGCTATGCTTTAGGCAGATAAGACTATAAATAACTGAGCAAATTAAAGAACTCAGTGAAGATTTAGTCTTATTTCATCCTTATCATATTATAATATGCACACATTCTCTCTTTGTGCTGAAGAGTAAAAAAGTTTTCATAATGAAGCATTTACTCTGAAATAAATTATCACAAAATAACACATATTAACCTCATTCATAAATGTTCTGTTGACTGTGGTGTCTCACCTGCATCTGTATACTTGTCTGTATACACCATGTATCTTTCTTTCACAACTTTTCACACGAAACTAACAATGTTAACCATAATGCTTAAGCAGGTAAGACACATTGTTAACCATAATGCTCAAGTAAGTAAGGGCCGCTCCATTAAAACATACATGGGACCTGGGGAAGGCAGTTTTGAAATTGCGAAGACACCCTAAGATCTGATTGAGGCTTTTCAGGACCCACTGATAGAATGTACTGAGTGATAAAATCACCCACCTTTAGAATCTGTGTGTGGGATATATATATATATATATATATATATATATATATATATATATATATATATATATAGTCATGCTACCAGGAAAAGTGGGTGACTTAATCTTCTAAAAAATGAAAACTTCGCCTTTTTCTGTTAGGAAAGTGAAAATGATTTTACTGTGATTTTTTAGATGTACAGTGTATATTGAGTGACCATCAATTTCAGATGCTCCCTTGCTGTAGCCAGTTATTTCCAGTGTTGCTGATTGACCATTAACCCTTTCCCTGAGTAAGTTAAAGCAGAGATGTATGATAGGGCCTATATGTCTCTGGTTATAGCAACTATCGCTGGCCAATTAAAGCAAGTTATCATTTGATGATAAAAACAACAAATTTGTGTTTTGAAACTGAAACAATAGCATGTAAATAGCAATTTGTATTTTAAGAATAGGATCAGTGGCATGAAGATTTTAACTGCTGCATGTACATTATTTTCTTCTTAAAATTTGTTTGAAACCATAAGCGAACCTGTTCGGGGAAATAATGGCAGACATCGCTCTGTCTGGGAAATACTCTTCTGTCAGATTGTAAAAATCTGGATGAATAACGAAAATATTCAACTCATAGAAAGCAAAGTCTAAATATTATGTTATTCAAGATGTAGCCTAAAACTGCAATTAGGTAGGTCCCAACATATCGGACAATGCTACATTGTGGAATTCGAGAAGAGATATCAGGTCAAAATTGTTTTCACACACTTTTGTGAAAATATGGAAAAAGAGCAGTGAAACAAATACTATTTAACCAGTGCCTTATATTACTACACATATGCAGACAAATAATAAAACCATAAACTTGCAATTCAATCAATGGACTGTTGTAACGAAGCTAGAATGTGAGTGGTTACATTAAGAAGGTCCCTCTTTCTAAAAACAGATGCACTCACATGTTGGCAGTTAGAAAGGTTTTAATTCATTCATATACTGACTTTAATGCTTCATTGTGTTATGTATGAATAGTTACAGTAATATTTCATTAGCAACAAAGAAATTGAGACTAACAAAATGGTAAGAAGGCACATGTGCATTTACTCTCATGTACATGTTACATGCAAGTAGTAAAGAAAATTTATAAATGATTCAATTGGGATTGTTTTATAACATTACAACTGAGAAAAGATTACCAGATTATATTAAAATCTATTGTTTATTTGTCACAAGTTTTGTACATGTCTGTGTTGTGGACTTATACATCATGTAGTAAACAATTTATACTGATATGATTACCCATAGATACTTTTTTAAATTTGTAATTGTAATTTAATTTTCAAACATTTTTCAAAATATGTCATCATGCAAAAAAAACTACAAGCCACCAAGTTTTACTATCTACTGAAAGTGTCAACATACAAGTATATGAACAAGCTGGTGAATCATAAAAATCACTTTTGCGTGGAAACATCTGTTTATTAACTTTATGACAAGAAAATTTGTCATTCATTGATCTGGATGGATCAAAACTGTTGATAGTCATGGTTTTTTTTAATTAACCTGAGACTTGTTTTCATGTTTCTGAATGACATGCAGTTCATAAAGAAGTCAGGCATGTCAATCTGAGCTGTACTCAGTTAGTCATACAAAACAATTTTTCTTTTCATGCTTTAATTGCACATAGTCAGCAACCAGAGATTTCTAAATTAATGATAAGGTGTTGATCATGCCTTTGGTATTTAAACTGCCATTGTTTACCTGGCTTCAACATGTCAGGTGATAAAAATATTATACTTTAGCTTATTTTCTCTCATGGACCACACAAACTCAAAACCAATTAAACCTGGTAACAAAGGAAAATTACAACAAAGCCTTTGGAATAAATAACAATTAGGAATTTGGCCATGAAAATTAAACTTGAACCTTCTAACAAAAGCAAACGTTTTAGCCAAGATTATAAACATTGTGTTCTAGATCATAGTTCTAAATCTAATGTGCATTTCTGTACAACTATCTCTTGCAGACCAGCTCCAGTTGTGTCATCATGTTTATGTAGCAGCAGAGAGGGTGAACAAATCAAAATTTCAGACCAAACTAAAGCTTCCTACGGAGGATGAAAAATTACAAGCACCACCAAGACTTCTAATCGGGTTATTTTTTTTGTGTGTGTCAAATATATTTGCCTGGAGAGCCCACCGCCATGACAGAGTCAAGGGTGTAAAAAAAAGTAATTGGTCTCTCAGCCAAAAATTTTATCAAGACCTACATGATATCATGACCAAGGATCATGTAAATTTATCGTGATAAATCCATGAGGAATCGTTTGCACACGTGAAAAGAAGTTTCTGAATTTAATCATATCCATGTCCCCTGAAAACCAAGTCTGATGAATGTTTCACAGAGTATGTGTATCGACTCCATTAAAGATAATCAGAAGATTGCAGTTATCTCTGGTCACTTTAGGTATTTGTCTATATAACTGAGTAACATAAATCATGTCTGTGTTTTTGTGCCTGCCTCGAGAAAATATCAGAGCTGGATTTGATTGTTTGTCCAGCATCACATCATCATCTACTACAAGATTATTAATAAATCCATCAAGATCATCCACAGATGGAGCATCATCAATATCGGTGATAAAGTCAATAATATCATTACTGTCCTCGTCCAACAATTTTGCATTATCATTAAAATCTTTAAGCACATCATAGCATCACTGATCATCTTCAGATGGTGCCACTAAATACAACTTATCCCACTTGAGCCATCTCATTATCAGGTTAAGCAACAATTGCATCTTACCAGACCCAGATGGACCTATGATAATTGCTCTGATAGAATTTGGTAGCATTGGATGATGCTTGACTGCCTCTTCCTTTCGTGTCATTGAGACATCAATGATATCCGTGTTGTACAAATATAATAAATAATATGAATTTATATTGTGTTTGATGCAGAGCCTCCACCCCCACCAGTGGATCAACAACAATAACGACAAGGAATAAAAACTGTGCACTTACAGACAAGTGTATAAAATGTGGTACAAAAACATACAGATTTATCCCTAATAAAACAGGTGGAGATACCGCTGTTTCACTAAAAAAAAATTACCAGGGGTTCCATGGGTTAAGTATCCTGGTGAAAAGCATCTTCCTGGATATAATTATTGTGGTCCTGGAACCCGACTTGATGAGAAAGATCAACCAAGACCTGAAGAGTATCCAATAAATGCGATTGATCAAGCATGCCACATTCATGATGTCGCGTATAAAAATCCAGATTTACAACAACAGCACTGCAGACATGAAGTTGATATATACATTAAATTATACAATCTCTCTGAGAAAAACTTGCTAGCTTCCTAATAAAATCTGCGATGAAAGGTAAACTAGTGCTCGGGGTTGGTAATTAGTCGGCCAATCATTATTTTAATATTGGAATTGATTTATTATAGCCCAAGACGATATTGGAGGGGCAGAGCAGTGATTAGTAAACTTGCTGATGCGGCAGGTGTCACACATTCTGTTGCTGCAGATTGGTTAGCACGACAGGCAATATGGCAAATTTATCTACTGCCACCTAAAAAAGTTCAGTATGCACATTTTGATGTCAGCACTCCCAATTAGGTTCATCAGGCAGGCATTTTGTTTTTACCACATGATACTATTAAAACTGGTAGATGTCAATCCTGCACATACAAATATGCATTGACTGTCATTGACGTTGCAAGTAGATATAAGGAAGCAGAACTGCTATCAACTAAAACAGCAGCTGAAGTTGCATCTGCGTTTGAACAAATTTATCAACAAAGACCCTTGTGATGGCCACAGTTGCTACAGGTTGATCCTGGTGCAGTAACATCTCTGATGAAACAACACAACATCAAAATCAGACAAGGGCACACCGCAATTCACTGCAATCAGGCAATCTTTGAATGATTCAATCGAACACTTCCTGAGAGGTTATTTGGATATCAGTATGCGCAGGAAATATCCCTAAATAAAGTTCAGGCAGATAAGAGATCTTGTGAATGGGTTGCAAGACTACCAAGTGTGATAGCTGCATTAAATAATGAAATTACTGATGGAATTTCTATGAAACCTACCAATGCAATCACAAAAAAACATATACCAATACAACGACATGTTTTCTCAAAACAGCCAGTACTAGGTAATGTGACTGTCACATATTTATATGAATCTGGTGAACTTGAAGGCGGTAAAAAAAGAGCAACTGACCCAGTCTGCAGTGTAACCACACATAAAATTTCCAGCCTGGTAAGGTCCATGGGTAGACCTGCAATTTAAAGACTAGATTCACTGCTCCTCAACGTGGATTTGTACATGAACAATTACAAGTAATTACTGAAGATACACAATTACCACTGCCTTCACTTTTGTGAAAGCAGTGCACCAGCGTCCCGACGATTACATTCAAGACGGGTCAGCATCACATTTTCGCGTGTGTGACCATGACTACTATTAATTCTATCCATGGTAAACTGTCTCGGATTATTATTCAAATACTGCCAGAACATTACTGTGTTACAGCTCACACAATGATTATTCTGTCACTGTTTCAGTGTCATCGAGAAAAGTTGCACTTATTTTTTTATCACATCTCTGATAACCAGCTATTTTTTTCTTTACTACATCATCACCATTGCCGGTAGTTTGATTATTATTTACTGTGAAGTTTATGATTACCCTCCGCAGCTGAGATATTCTTCTGACTGGAGACACTGCCTGATAAACTAAATCTGACCATTCAATACAATCATCGACAATCCAAATATCTGTATCGGAATAGCATATCTTAGCATCCATGGAGATTTATCCATCATTAATGTGCTCTCAACATCAACAGGAACCAAAACAACATCATTTAGTACAAGATATTGTTTGTCATTAATTACAGGAATTTCAACATCAATATTTTGCTGTCGTGTATCTGCTGGGCAATAACACAATGGTACAGGTAGATCTGAACATTTTTCTTTATGTAAAAGAAATAATTCTTGTTGAAGTGTATCATGAACTATCTTTCGATTTGCGACTATCAAATCATTCGGTCTCCACATATTCCAAAATTTATTCATAGGTGTTTCTGGAATTACTTCATGCATTATTTCACATTGAATTTTATCTGGCTGCAGTCTGATGAATTTTTTAAACTCCCTTAATTCTGGATCAAGCACTCAGTAATCATTAGTTATTTCCTCATAATAATCTACAAACGTTTTTAGCCATTCATGCGGAGATGATCCAACAAAAGGTGGCAGTTGACCATGATCTCTGCACATAATAACAGCAGTATTCTGAGTTAACAACCAATCAAGAAATATTTTTAACATATCTAGTGACACTGTGCATACTTCATCCCAAATAATGATCTTGGGAATGTATTTTTCACCCATTTGTTCAGGAGTCCATGCATCTCCTTTCCATCTAAAGAAACTGTGATAGTTTGAGATTTAACTCCACATTCGCTCATTTCTCTGGTGAGCCAATGAGTTGGAGTTAATACAACCATATCAAAATTCCCTGAACAACTGTTCAGGAATAATTCAATCACACATCTTGTCTTACCAGAACCACCAAACCCATTAAAATAAACATATTTTTTATTCACATAAAATGAATCTGTGGCAACTCTAACCGTGATATCAGAAAATCTGTTTATCATCGATAATAAATTTATTGAAACATACGCTAACATCAAAGATCTTAAACGAGTAAACTGTGGTGAGTCACCATCAATATAGCTCACAATGGTACCTAATTTAGCTCCATCCGACAAGTAAGCATTATTCTGGCTTATAAATGTGCCTTTCTCTGTTGCATCAGTAATTATAAAATCAAGTTCAGCATCATCGATGATTAGTCAACAACAATGTCGTTTGTGATCACATGAACCACACTGAGTAAATTTCCCAATTATTTTTCTGCCGAGGCCCTTTGCAAGTTTATTTTCACATTCAATTTCATCAGGATTACACTCAAAGATTTCGTCAAGAACAGATCTATCATCAGGAGATGGTTTTGGTAACCAGGCTTGTTTCCGTGGACAAAACGATATTATTGCTTCACTTAAGGTTAACGATGTTAAAATTCCTGCATCAAGAATATATCGTAATAGTACTCTTGGAGCCAAACATATTTCTGAAAAATGACAACCAAACCAGACATAAACAATCGGGTGGAGATTTTCTGTGAAGTGAAATGATTCAATATATGCAAATCCAGTTAAATCAAAATCTGATAAAATCCATTTATCGCAACTCTGGTCATTTTGTGTGTTGGATGTCCAAATCTCTTAAAATACTCAGAACACTCTCCTATTCCACGAAAACTTCCAGGATAACATGCAACCATATCAACTGAGATAACATCTCCACAATCGTATTTGGTATTCCACAATCCTCCATATCCGCATTCACAGCAGCTTAGCTGCACATCAACAAGAATTTCCGATCTTGTTGGTTTCCATGAATTTTTCTCTGAGCAAAGTGAGCACCAACTGACGGAACAGTAAAACAATTACTGTTCAGCATCATTGGTATATTTCAACGCAACATTTTTCATTTCTGAGTGAAGGAACTCAGATTGATAAATATCTCCATTAGATTGTAGAAATTGATCATAATTTCCTTATTCGGAACTTTGAAACAACCATATCATCACTTTTACTAATTTTATTTATAAAATCAAAAATATCACCGTCATAAAATTTTAACAGTTCTATCTCGTGGAAATATTGTTACATCCATCGTCCACGTGTGCACGTTACAATCAATGATTTCTATCGAAGCTCCCTTTGATTTATATTCTGATTCGTACAAAATCTTGCCGGTTATTGTTTTCACCCTTAATTTCTTTTCCAGCTCAGCAACATCGTTGATCATAGCACCATGTTCCTTGACATGCTCTGCCCACTCATTTATTTTTTTGCATCGTAAATCCATTAA
The DNA here is from genome assembly GCA_016617855.1 of Megalonaias nervosa. NCBI lineage: Eukaryota > Metazoa > Mollusca > Bivalvia > Unionida > Unionidae > Megalonaias > Megalonaias nervosa. The sequence goes on from JAECUM010006847.1 coordinate 29,836, forward strand.
ACCATTTCCATGTATCGTGTTTGTAAAATGTTCTGTAACTCGCTCAGCTACACAATTCAGCATACAAAGTTTCACTGATTTGAGATCATCAACACTAGGCTTATCATTCAGCGGATATATCGCATAAACAACTACCATCACAGGATATGCTCGTTCATAATATTGTTTGTCAATACCAGTTAATACCCCTGGTTTGGAAATTTTACTCAATTTTACAATATCTCCAGCATGATGTGATTCTCGAACAGGATCACGTTTGTCACGGATAATCCTTGTGTCGTCTAGCTCCACAATAACTTTTATTCTAAAAAAGTATCCTTGTCAAGATAATCAATGATTGTTTTTGCTTGTTGGTCATTCATTGTAGCATCAACGTCACACATGATTCTGAATGTTGACCACACATAAGCCGCGCCGTCGTCACAAAATTCCTTCTTGGCTTCATGGATACGATTGATCAGAGTCTTATTCATCGCATCAACCCAAGCTCGCATCAAAAAGCTGAATGGCTGGCTTACCCTCTGGCAAGTCAGGGGGTATTCTGTCATGATCAAATCTAGCTTGAGAAGGCTTGATCGCAGATAATTTTGTAAATTCTTCCATGCTATAATTAAGGCAAATATATATTTAAATTAAACTTTCATATATAAAATACAATGATTCAAGCAAAAAATAACTGCAAGTAGTTGATGATTGGATCTACAACTCCTTGTAATAAGGCCTGTGTAACAGATTTCTGTGGATATCATCTACAAAGTGTGTGGCGAGGAAGTCAAGGACCGAAACCATGTTTCAAATGTAACAAGGGAGTCTTGGGAAAATCGCAGTTGTGTATAGACTGTGGTGGCAGAAAATACAGAGCTTTGAAATTGTACTATGATTAAAAAAAGTAATGCCAATGGCATCGGTAATGAATCTCCTATAAAAAACACTGAGGATTATCTCGCTAGATTTTCATGCTAGCATCTCTCATATTTTTTCTAGTACTAAAATAATAATTTAGACAAATAATATTTACTATATAAATGAAGCAAGGAGAATTTTTAACACATCCTATAATTAAATATTATGAGGCATCTCGTGATGGTGTAATTAGGAACTGTTGACTAAGAACACCAAACAGTTCAGTTGATAATGCTGGTTATCTTAGATTTACTGTTGGGAAAAAGGTATCTCTGTCATATGTTTGTCTATGAATGTTTTCATGGATAGATTGAAAAGGTCTTGTGATTGATCATATTGATTCAGATCCAAAAAATAATTCTTTGGATAATTTGCAGGCTATTACACAAAGTCAGAATTGTAAATTTGGACGTACTGGCAATAATAATAATATAAAAAAAATTCAAGACCAGTTATATCTGTAAATACAGAGAAATGGGAAGAAATAGAATTTCCATGGTTATATGCAATAGCCAAATATTTTAATATTTTCCCATCTTCGGTACAACATGTCGCAGATAAAATATACAGATCAGCATTTTCAAAGAAATACAAACAAAGCAAAAAATAATCTTGAATTTCATGATAAAAATACTGAATAAGAAAATACTGAAGAAGAAAATACTGAAAACACTCTTCTGTTTGTGTTAGGTGCCCTGAGTATTTTGAAGACAGAAAAATACTTTTGAATTTCAACAGCCTTGACAAAGTCAAGGGAAATAACTATGTCAAGCAAAGGTGGAGAGATTAAAGAGTAACCTCACTTGTGTTTTATAAATGACCTTCACTTATAAATAATTATTTTTTTGGATATTTTTTTTATACTTTTAAAAAAAACAGACTTGTTTTACTGACTTTGTCAGGTTTCTTGCCTTCCCCCAACTTTGTCATGAATAATTGTTAAAAAAAGAGAGAAAAACAGACAAAAAGTAAGCCACGCACCCTGTGTAAGCTATTTCTGGATATCCGAGTATCAAACACCTTATATAGTTTCTGACCCATATTACTACTGGGGTCCACCCAATGCTCGAAAAACAACAGATAAATGTACACCTTCCCACCATGTCACCACTTGGTGGGTGCTATTTGCACCCCCCAGGTTGATTATGGGGAGGATATGCAAAAATCTGTTGAACATAGAGAAGGCTGCTGGTGGTGGTGTGTGTATATGTAAATATTATAAATACAGAGATAACTTCAGCACTGTAAGTAAGAGTCTCTGACAATATAAGAAAATAAATCTCATGAAGCAGCAGACTGTTCTGACAATGATTGGCCAATGAGAACTTTAGCGCTGTGAGTTCATGAAGCAGTGGCACTGTTCTGACAATGATTGGCCAATGAGAACTTTAGCACTGCAAGTGAGTCAAAGTGGATGTATTGCATTCCTGCAATTAGGAATGCTAATTTATATGTATGTGCCATCCTTAGAATTAAGATTATATATACTGTAAATACTGTAAATGATATGTGTATGTGCCATCCTGCATTCCTCATATTGAATGCAAATATTTTTTTCATTTAAATATATATTTATTATATAATGAATTTCGAAAATATTAATGTGATTATTTCTGCGATTGAAAAATTACATGACGGTCATATCCAAATTTCTGATCAACTTGATACTGAAAAAATCATTTGCGATTTGAAGCACTACAAGAATGAAGATCCGAAGGTAGATATACATTACCAGCCAAATACAGGTTTGTCAAATTACTCCAGCAGGCAATGATACAATCGTCAGCTTGCAATGACACACAAGCTGAACAATTCGTTTCACTCACAAACATGATTGAGAAAATTAGATCAGAGTTGTCTTGCGAATATGAAACAAAAAGATTGTGAATGCACATGTAAGAGAGTTGAAAAAGATTATGTGTGAAAGTGAAAGTGATTGTAAACAAAGTGCAAGTTGTAATGGATTGTGAAAGTGAAAGTTGTAACATCACTGGTAACATTTAAACAAAGTGAAAGTTGTGACACAGTTCAGGTATCGGGAATTCCTCAGAGAATTCCATTTTTATTTTTTTTATTGCTCATAATGAAAATATTCTTGTTCAGTTTTAAAACTGTAACAATCTTATTTTTTACTGACTTTGTTACATGGTTAGTTTTCCAAAGACTTTAATAGAAAGGGAGCAAAAAAACTAAAATTTTCAGATTATCTAAATAAAGTGTATTAACAGAGAAAATTCTTATTCTGATTATAATATTTATTTCTATTTTTATTCTGATTATAATTTATTTTTTTGTCGAGTTACAACCCACATAACTTGGACGGTTTAAGGCAAGAATGTGCATAATTCAGAATTTGATCTCTATCACATACAATCGTAATAATATGTTCTCACTGCAGCTCATTTAACTGTTCCTGCGTTAACAAAAATTCTTCATCCCCATATTCATCAATAAGTATACTAACACTAAACTTTTTTGTGTGTGGAAGTGTCAAGATTGTTCTGACGGCACTTTCAAGTACCTCTTTTATTGTATACAAAAACTCTCACGTGTTGGTACATTATATAACACCACATAAATAATTGTTTGACAGAATTTATCTTTTATTTTACAAAATCCTGATTTTGAAGATCTATGAGTGTACATACAAATTTATATTCAAAGATTCTCCTCTTAAATCAAGCAAGTATCTGCGCTGGTCAGTAAGTATGAAATGCATTCATGACAACAGTGGATTATGACATCGTAAATAAACCAGATTAACAGGTTCTAACACAATCAAAAATCCAGGTGGGGCTTGAGGAGTGATTGTGTATGAAATGTATCCCTGCTGGGCCTGACTAGATTTTTCAAGATCTACTTGACAGCTGCCATTGATAGCATCACAAACAAGACTGACTGCTATGGTTGATGTAATATTGACAACACCTGGTGACATATGACGACCTCCACAGTATGGATCATTGTTGTGCTTGAAGATGTCTGCTGGAGGTGATATTTTTATCCATGATTCTAGTATCACTGGAAAATATTCATCGATAATGTCATTGATCTTTTTCTTCAGCTCGTCAGTGTTAAATTCTGGTATTATGAATTTTGGTAATTCTGCTTCTGTAATTGTGTAGTGTCTTAGAAACAATTGCTTAAGTGTTGCCATGCAGGGGTGTGGTCTTGGATCAGTATCATCATCGTCGACAACTGCTGTTTCAATGATAACCCGATTGACAAACTCGAGGTCTGATGCAACTTGGTTTAGATGTTGTATCGTTACAATGATCTGCTGACATGTATCATCGTTGTAGTATTGTGCTATAATGGAAAATAAACTTCGTAGATCACTGAGTGCCCATTGGTGTTCAGATATAACTGCATCGGAAAATGATTTACTAAGATTTTCATCTATGTTCGGCCGTCTATCATCTTCATAAATATATAGAGTTCTTATTATCTTAGGAAGCCTTGTACCATCAGATGCAATACAATAAAGTTTTTGGTCATTTACCCATGCACTTATATACGACCATGGAATTTCTTTTTGATACTCTGGAAGTTTTAAAATATTCATTTATCTGAAAAATAATCAAATTGTTGTGGCCGCGGTATCACTGCAGGTGCTGGTGGTTGTACTTCTGGCCACCCTAACACAGTTTGGATCGACGACTGATATATATCGACGCTGTAGTCAGGAGTTGATATTTCAATTGCGGCTGATAATGTTGGCTCATGTACCATGATAGCAATTTTGGATTCTTTTCCTGTGATGGATTTGATTCTGTGCTGGAACTCATCGTTGATCTGTTCGATTTGATAACTGCCCGTAGGTATACTCACAACCTGCCAATCGGGGGTTTTATTGGGTTTATTTTTATACGCAAATACCAGTGAATTATTTGCTTGCAACCCACTGAATGACTCTGATCTAATATTTGGCCAACTATGATATACTCGTAATTGTGCTAGTGCTATTTCCTTTGCTGGAATCACAGTTGGAAAGCTAACATTGAACTCAGGATTGGTTGAACTTGCTGATATCATCTTGGTTTTTGGAGGAGTTGTATTAGTAATGATCTGTTGTAGTAATTCTTGCGACATTATTATTTTTTAAATGGGAGGTCTAATATTGTTTTTCGTAGGCCCTGACTGTGTCAAGGACGTAGATTCTACCTTGTATCCTGACACAGTCGATGACTGCATCATTGCTTCATGGTAAATCTTAATCATCTCTGTGAATTCCTGATCTGATATTATTCCATCATTGAGACCTGATGATACCAACGAAGATAATTTGGCATATGTTGCCATGTGCAACTTTATTGTATATTCATGTAATTTATCAGCCGTGCATGTGGATATATTTTTTGCGATGATATTAACAATACCAGCAACACCGGTTAAAACTGAAAAACTAATTCCTATCACTGGTGCCATCATGTATGTGGCTGATAATGTGCCTATGACCATTATTGTTCCAGCGATGACCGCAGATGCAGAGTATACAATTATATCAGTAACAATGACACATCTGCGGTATTTCTTTTTGTTTTACTGTATACTCGTCAATCATATTTTTCAGTTGGGTATGCCACGAACATACTTGATCATATCAAAAACGTTGAATGTCAATCAATTGATTCATTATGTATATTGCAAATTTTAAGTAGGTTGCAGGTTGGTGATGAATTCAAGACACCAACAGTACAACACAGGGACACCTTTTTCTTCGGGTTCCACCACAAGTGTTTCCTCGTTGTTTTGATCCAGTACTACTAACATCGATCCAAAAGACCCAGTTAGTGGATAACGCCTTGAAATTGTGGTAGATATTCTAAATGTTGTAACACTGAGTACTGAGAACCTGTACATGCCAGTAACCTCAGCACAATGTTTGATGGATTTATTCAGTGGTGCCCATAATGCTGATCCAGATGCTACTGCATGTACTATACCATCGGTAATCTTTTTGATGTCAGAGAGTTTAATATCAATAACTGCTGGATTTCCAAAAAATTCAGGAATCGTTTTATTTGTGTTTCTACAAAAATTTGTAAACACGTTTACATGAGTAACATAGTCAGATCTAAATTGGTCAATCCATCACTGATTGTCATCAGTGATGTTATCATTGGGATACTGCTATTGTCAACATATTTCTTCATTGCAGCGTCATTGCTTGATTCTGGTTCTCTAAGACCGGTAATTTTATGATTAGCCATATTGAAAGAACCAGTCATTGTATCACCGGTGGACAGTAACCAATCGTTTATCTCAGTTCTGATTGTGGCATCAATGTTGTCAGCATATTTTTTTTTTTGCCACATCATTGTCTGATTTTGGTTCTCTCACATTAATAATTGTATTTTTGCTCATGCTGAGATAGCCATACATAATATCTCCAGTTCTTCTGATTCGTCCAGTAATCTCTCCCATGTGTTAGAATTGATTCCTCTGAGTTTTTAATTTTACCATTTTTAGCAAACACCGCTAGGTTACCTTCGGTCGCACCTGGAACCCGCAGAATAATATCTGTCAACGGGATATTGCTCATCTTTAATCGTCCTTGTTTATCCTGAAAAACAATGACTTCATTTTGGTCCACATTTGCGAGACTCAAAAGATTAGAGAACTCATTCTTGACCTTGTCAAGGGTTGCGTATTTGGAGAAGTCACCTTGGGGCTTACCTCATGCAGATCTTCTGTAAATATCTACCATTGTATATTACACTAAGACCTGTTTAAAACATTGGACGACATGGTATACTCATGCACGACTTTATGAGGCAGTATTAGGGACCTTGACACAGCGTCGAGTACAGCGAGTACTTCATGGCCACATATTGGTGGATCGGTTATTGTCTGTATTGGTAATGTTGAATACCAGATTGGAGTCTGAAATCCGCCAACATATTTTAAATATTCATTCAGTGGTCCCCGTCCATACAAATCAAAATAAGCAACTCCATGTGGATCAATCATGTATGCAACCCAATGTGTACCTGGACCAGAACTTCCATCGAGATTAATGATACCAGTTTCAACATTGTTTAGTTGTTTTGGTAATTCATCACGCATAAAAACACCTCCAGGTTTTTGATGTTTAATTTTTTAGCAGCATCAAGGAAATCAAAATTGGACATAGGAAGCAGCAGCAAAGTGTCCCAAGGAGTCTTTGACCTCAACCGTACCACAAATGGGGAGTTCCTGGCAGTCTTGAAGTGCCTTTGTTGACGTTCTGTCAATGGTAGTTTATTTGAACCACCTGCAATCTGTTCTGATTTCAGCAATATTTTTATTCCACAATTCCTTTTTGATACTGATTATAGCTTTTTAATCTGACCAGGAGTCAGAGTAACTCTAATATGACGATATGACATTATAATATCATGAGCGATTTAATTACATGTTTTCCACTGGGGCATTAATAACTCTCATTCGTCCACCAACACCTTCAAGTAGCATTGTTTTTTCTCAGAGTATAACAGTGATTGCTCTATAATCAGTAATGCTGGCTAGTAGTGCACTTACTCAAGCTTGAAAATGTACGTCAACGACTGTCATAAAAACAAATCCAAGTGTTCCAGCGAGAAGTAGTAGATCCGATACAACGTTGAGAAATCCCGCTGAGATATTTGCAACCCAGAATCTACATTCTGATCACACCCCATGAATGTCATCAAGCGATGATAAGCATGTGCAACATGATTATTTTCAAACTCCAGCAACACTTCTTCAGACGGTTCTTGATTCCATTTATCCTCAAAGAAACTTCACTAACCCCAAGTTTGTCAAATACCATATTATTTCGTATTTGACAATTCTGTCGTCGGATATCTTGAGAAGCAATAAATACATGTTGTGGTGCTGAAACTCCCTGTTGTTATGCAATCTGTCATGCAAATGAGCCAACAGTTGTGCTTGTGATCAAGTCTTTAGTCATTGTCAACCATGATAACGTTGATTTACCGCCAATGTCCATGAAAGAAAGCAGCCGTTGTTCTTCAGCAAGTGATGGTGACATTACTGGCATTCACAACGAAAGTTTTACCAGTGTCACATTTTCATGAAGTGCCACAGTTACAGCTGGATCAACACCTTCAGCGTGCCAGATAGCATCATTGTCCGTGGCTTTTTGAACAAGAGCAACTGTGTGCTCATCTTATTTTCTTGTCACTGATCTAATTGCATCAATCACTGTGGTAATCATCAACGATTTCAATGATGAGGGACCGATAAACATTAATGTCCATGATACCACCTGTGAACAATCTCTGACAAATAGTAGCTGCTTCACTAATGATTTCTGGGGAATTATTACCAGCTTGTCTTCTGCCAATTAGAATTTCTAGTCATTTAACATCGGCAAGGACGTTATTGGGACAAAGTTTATCAAGGCCAATACTGGTCAGACCATTTCCAATTTTTCATCTGATTCCATTTCTGTTTTTTTTTTTGTTTTATATACTTGCTCACTTCCTGTTTCAATTTAACAAAATTTTCATCATCACCTCTGACCCGCTGAATATTATTAGTGATGAGATATAAATTTGAAATCCAATTGTCACGTTTTATAGTTTAAACATATTCGGGTTTTACATAATTATGTATTTTATCACATCTATATGCTGCAATATCTTTTATTTGGTCTGGATCCCTGATAGCGTCAATACCTGACGAAGCAAATTAATCTATAATGTTAATTCTAACTTTAGGTGGTGGCAATGGTTGTGGTTGAGGAGGTTGTGAGGTGGTGGTAGAGTTGTTTTCTTACCTGCTGTTATCCTCTCTCATCTAGCTTTTTCAAGCTGCATCTTCATTTCTTCTGCTTTTTGTCTCCTTCCTTGTCTTTTTCATTCAATATACTCATCTACTACCTGGTTAAAAATGTTAAGCTGATTAACATCTCTCTCAGATCTAATCTGTGAAGCATCAGTAGCGATGCGATATACATCCTTAACCCAATCGGCAGATTTCAGAGTGTCAACATAATTGGGTTTTACATACCTATCTCTTTGATGATATCCAAACGTGGCAATATTAAGTAATTGGTCTGGATCCTTGATGGTGGCAATACCTTCAAGTGTAAATTTATCTGTAATGTTAGTTCTAACTTTTGGAGGAGGCTGAACTTCAGGTTGTGGTTGAGCTGCTTGAAGACAGCCAGCAATATCACCAGGTAATGTCTCAAGAACTCTTTGAGCTGCCTCAGTTGCTGTAACAATTTTCTTTGTTGGTTCGACAATTGGTTTAAATAACTGTTCTGCACCTTCTGTAATTCAACCCGAGACTCCTGATGCTCTTGTAATTTTTGTTTGACAGAATCATGAACTGGAAGATATTTTTTGCCTCTAATCCTGTCGAGCTAGTTTAGATGTACGAGATTCCATATTCAGCATTATTCTTGATATTGTTGTTGTTGTTATTACGCCATGTAACCGTTACCTTTTTTTACACCCTTGACTCTGTCTTGGGGGGAGGGCTCCCCAGATAAATATATTTGACACACAAAAAAATAACCCGATTAGAAGTCTCGGTGATGCTTGAAGTTTTTCACCCTCTGTAAGAAGCTTTATTTCGGTCTGAAATTTTGGTCTTTTAACCATGACTACTTTAGCGTTATTGATGCTTGTACTTTTTCACTCTCCGTAGGAAGCTTTATTTTGGTCTGAAATTTTGGTCAGTTCACCCTCTCTGCTGCTTATGTTAATCATAGTGTACAACAGCTGGGCACATTGTCAGACTATAGATATCCAAAGTGCTCTAATATAAAATGCAAACCAAAATATGGCTGTCAGGCAGAGTTAACAGTTCTGGTCAGCATGTTAACTGGAAATTTTGTTGCAACATTAGACTCTGTTAAGTATGAGCATTTCTAGCTGAGAGTCAAAAACCAGCACATTTGAGTGATGACTGGTGCTTATAAAAGGCGCTTATAAAAGTTGAACTCATATTTTGTTCATGACAACTCCATCTGAAACAATGCTAACACAAGCAGCGTTGATCCAAACCCTTGTATCTACATCCATAATTGTCATCTTACAGATCACAAGTACAAGGACTTGTACCTAGATCATAGCAACAGGCTCATGGCAGCAAATGTGATTTTAAAAACTGAATGCTCAGGATAATTGACATGTTGGGATTTCAATTACATGTATGACATTAACATGTACAACAATAACAAATGCTCAGTCTGAAATCCATAAACATCAATAAATGGCATCTATAAATGGCAAACTTTCAAAACTGAACATGTACTCTGGTCACTTGAACTGCTAAAACAAAGATAACAGAAATAACAACAGAACCAGTAAACTTTTTTCTTTCAATATTTTTTATCTTGACAATTTTAAGGGATTCATCATTTCTAAATTCTAAGTAAGATCTTTTTTAAAACTGGCAAATTGTTCAGGAAATCCCTTTCATAAATCTTAATGCCTTGGAGTCACAGAGGTAGATACCTGTAAAATAAGAAAAAAACTGATAAGCACTATTAAAAATTTGAACTATGAGATAACCCCACAGACACACATAATTAAATTCTGAACATAATCAGTCAGTGCTCTGTAATGGCTACCAGTGTTGTAACTATGTTTCATGTTGTGATATCAGAATGTGACCCGATATTTCAGCACAAGAAAATGAGATACTAAAATATATGAAATAACATACTCTTCATTGTAATTTATTTACATGTGACATAACATTTCAATGTACAAGCTGCATGGCTTTTAAAACTACCTGCCATCAAAGGAAACTCTGTCAACACCTTTGTATTATAAACATGAATCCCGTCACCAATTGGATTGGTAGTGCAATCAGACTAATACCATACAGACTTTTCTTGAGATGCATACACATGCCAAGTTTTATCACAAAATTTTTAACAGGCAATCTTTCAAAAGAAAAGTTTTGATATTTTGTACAGTTTAGTAACATCATCTAAATAAAAAAAACTACTGTTTGACTTTGTACCTGTTGGCTACTTTCTGGATTACTCCATTCTGCATCAAGTATTGAACTCTGTTGGACGTTTCTAAGAGCAGCGCTTGCATCATTGATGGCAGTTTCTTCCTCAGTAACCCTAAGTTCAACTGCTATATCTTATTTGTCAGCATGAATAGAAGTTGGTTTGTCCTAAAGTCACCAATTGATTCACCACAATGTTGCTTGATATAACAGTACCAACATTATATTGGATTTCTGTCTGAAATATGCAATAAAATGTCATCTAGGTTAAGACTGAAGGAGCAGCTTTATTTTGAAACTTTTAAAAAAGTCTTTCAAAGGGAAGCACACTCTATTGACCAATAAGAATGTCTAGGAATCTAAGATAAAACTATTTTTCTATTTCACTGCTGAGTGCTGAAACTATTTGGTTATTTATTGATTTAGCACCAGGACATAGCAATAAAGTGCCTTTCCCCATGTTATTGATTTGGGGTGGTAGAAGGACTGTCAACTTAAGCTCAAGTAATATATAAGTACACATACATACATATGTATATATAGGTGTGTGTGTGTGTGTGTGTGTGTGTGTGTGTGTGTGCCAGTCAGGGAATTAACAGCTTGGTGTGAGGACATGTCCATGATTAAATAAAAAATGGGATTACCTATTATCAAATTTCTATCATTACAAATGGGGTAAAATTCTTATTCGGTTTCTGACAGTAACATTTTGTACTATATAAAAATAAAATCAATTGTATAATAATGTTTTTAAAAATAATTAAAGTTTCATGGAGCCATTTCAATCTTTACATTAAAAAAAACAAAAACCAAAAGACTAAAACTATTTTGTTTTATCATCATTGCTGGTCTTAATAGGAGTTATTATTGCTGGTGAGAATAAGGGGGTGTCCATTTAGTACTTATGCAAATGGTCATTTTTTTACACCACCACCCCATTGCAGGGTGTACTTTTTCTCCACTGCTTCCCCAGTGCATATGGATGCTTTTGCTTATAAACCCCACCCCTTTCAAACACTGTAAATTTGTTTGCATTCCAAAAATTTTGGAGTTACATTTTTATTTGTTCATTATTTTGAAAAATATTAAAACTGTACACTGCAAATATTGAATGCAGATTACACAGTTTTGACTGCAATGCATTATCTGTCCTGGAAATCAGAAAAGGACACATGAGCTCATCTAGTTGCTTACAATTTACTTATCTGTTATATATGTACTATATATATGTACTATAAAAAAACAACCAGGGAGGACACTTCTCTCCTTATCGCATGACTTTTATCGCCATGATCAGACCCACTTAATATGCTGAATGGTTGACTGCCCTCTCATTGGCCAATCGAAAATGATGTACTGCACCTATTTATAACTTCTCTCCTAGGTACTTTTCATTTTTAAAATTAGTAAAAGGGCACAAACAAATCTAAAGGTGTACAAATACAATAGGTTGTTTATTGCTGGCTATGTCAAATAGGTTTTATTGTAGCTTTAATAAAGTTTTTGTCATTAGGTGTGCATGTACTACTTGGTCTTATCTCCACTCCCATGCACAAATATTCAAACTTCACCCCTGCCTCATTTACATACATAATGGACAGTCCCTAACAAAACAAAGTTTAATCCAAAGCCAACATAAGATTCATGCTGAAACTAACACATGTGAACTCAGAAAGACCCATAGTGCATTCATTATGTAAATTATTCAAGTGAATAAAAATTAGGCATGGAGTGTAAAGCAGGAATTATGTTACATGCTATGTATATTTTGGAGATGATAAACATACCAAAACACTGGTGTACTGTCCAAACGTTTTTCAACTTGATATGCACATAGACAAAATCTAAACATAAAGTCAACAATGTTTAATTCAACCTGCGTCTATGGTATCATTGTATTTAAATTTTGTGGAGAAAATGAGATGGCAAGATACTATGCAGAAAGTTGTAAAAATCATCTACTTGTATAAAAGCCACAACTGACCATGTTGTTACTAAATACTTACATGGTTATGACCACCACCAATGAAAATAAGAACTGTTACCTATTAAGAATTTGAAGTATCAATGAAAAATCCCCAATACGTCTTGCCTTAGATCACCCAAAGTTACTTTTTAATTAGGTACGTGCATTATCATTTCTAAGCAAAAATAATTGGAAGATTGGGTGAAGAATGATTTATTACAAACTGAATCCAACTAGTTCATTGTCACATAAGATACTTCATACAAACATACAAATGTAATGTCAATGTTATTATGCTCTGCACTGCTTCCATTCCAACTTCCAAGCACCTCAATCAGATTTTTCCCCTGATAACTGTTAAACAGTCAAGTTCTATTCCAAAACATTAGAATTATCTATTGGAACTGGACTTGGAATGATTGCATGTTGGAGTTAAAATCTGCAATGGATGCTCCACTGCACACAAGCATTAATTTCTGTTGGAAAAAAAAAAAAAAAGGAAAAAAAAGGCAAAATTGGTAAACACTCCTTCAACCAATTAACACAAGGTAACTAATGCAAATTCTGCCCCCTCCCCGATTCTGTGTGTGTTGGTCATCTTGAGTTCACTGGATGAAGAGAGGTACATGTTGTTATAATGGTTTGTGACTGACAGAAATGAGTGGCTATGACAATGTTTGTAATGATTGAATAAACAGAATTTCACTAGTCTTTTACCACTTTTTGATTAGCTTGCTGAAAAAAAATAACAGAACTTACCTCTACTGTGGTCAATTATTTCTCTAGGCTGTGTTTTATCAACCAAATATGGACTTCTTCCATGGTCAAAAGCATGTCTCACCGCCATTACAGTCACAATATGGCTACATTCGGTACTTTTCGCACCGCGCATTGTATCGGATCCGAATGATGCAAACCAAGTCTCACGAGACAAAAATAAATGTGGTCACAGACTTTATAAGGAGATCTATTCAGAAATCTGCTAGTTTTCCTTATTGTTAAGAAAATAAGGGCACAGATTTTCACGATTAGTAAAACTACAAATGCAGTGTCACATGGTAGGCTTTCCCCGACCTATTTATAGCTGATCAATGAGAATGTTTTATAGTCTATGTCCAATCCAAGTAATTGAAACGGAAATACAGAATGCATAACCAAATAGAATTTGATGATGGGATATATAGATTAAAGTGGAAGTATCTGATTATGTTTAACTTGTACTTTTAGACAGACCTCCAGAGCCAATTATTTAAACCACCTATAAAAGTGATTTTATTGAATAAACAATCTAGGGACAGAAGCAATTGTGAAACCAAACTACCCTGGCATATATGTTTTTAAAAGTGGTCCCCAGGTCCCATGTATATTTTAATGGAACAGCCCTAAGACACATTGTTAACCATAATACTTAAGTAAGGAAGACACATTGTTAACCATAATGTTTAAGTAGGTGAAACACACTGTTAACCATAATGCTTAAGTACATGAGATGCATTGTTAACCATAATACTTAAGTAGGTGAAACAAGCAAGACAGAAACTCCTTGCATATCAGTGTACAAACTTCAGATTTATTATCCTAAATTCTCAGTTGAATGCAGTAATAAACCTGACACCCCTAACAAGACCTTTTCTGTAGGGCAGTCAATATTTTTCATAGGTGAGACCAATTTTCAATAAGTTATAATGAAATATCATGTACTGCTGTTGTCAAATTGGAAAAGTTCTTATGTGTGATCTGATGAAGCAAAGGTAACATTATATTCAAATAAAAAGTTCATAAAGTAAACTTTGACCATAACAACCTTAAACTTAGACCATAACAACCTTAAACTTAGACCATGACAACCTTAAACTTAGACCATGACAACCTTAAACTTAGACCATAACAACCTTAAACTTAGACCATAACAACCTTAAACTTAGACCATGACAACCTTAAACTTAGACCATGACAACCTTAAACTTAGACCATAACAACCTTAAACTTAGACCATAACAACCTTAAACTTAGACCATGACAACCTTAAACTTAGACCATGACAACCTTAAACTTAGACCATGACAACCTTAAACTTAGACCATGACACAACCTTAAACTTAGACCATAACAACCTTAAACTTAGACCATAACAACCTTAAACTTAGACCATGACAACCTTAAACTTAGACCATGACAACCTTAAACTTAGACCATGACAACCTTAAACTTAGACCATAACAACCTTAAACTTAGACCTTAGATGATAACAACCTTAAACTTAGACAATAACAACCTTAAACTAAGACCATGACAACCTTAAACTTAGACCATAACAACCTTAAACTTAGACCATGACAACCTTAAACTTAGACCATAACAACCTCCAGTTCAGTTTAAGAAACTGTAGTCCCAAAGGCTAATGAATTCTTGTATGATCTCTCAACTTGACGTATACCTCTTTGTCTTTTTTTAAATTTGATGAGGCAGTGGCTATAACTTTTCCAGTCATGAGCAATACTCAATCAATATGATAAAATGTTCAGTGAATAAACTTTCCTGGTTCTTTTCCCCAAGAATCTATATGTTCCTTTTTATACACAATATTATCACTGGCTATTATAAGTTCAGAATGACAATGTTGTAAATGATGTCCCCATCACCTGTATGTACTTATATGAGTTTTCATAATTTCTCTACATTTGGAACTCTCAACTCCAAAGGTTAATTGTTTCTCCCATTCACTATTAATGATATACCAGGCATGCATGGTGTAACTTTGGGGAAAATCAGGAAGTCTTAGATCAAGACAAATGTACTAAAAAGTGGCTACTTTTATGGCCAACTTTTGACCAAATGAGGAATGTGCACTTATTAAGACATGCTGGGGTATTGCATCAAATACACTTGCTGAAATGGTTATCTATAATATAACAAGTTTTTTGTACTACCTTGGAAATGGAGAAATCCCATTCCTGTCTGGCCACCTCTGCCTTTTCAGACAGTTCACAGTATTCCTGGTCTGCCTTACGCAAACCCTCTGAGAGCTTCTTCACTTTTCCCTCCAACTGTAAGGGAGATAATGCTTTTTGCATCCTTTACGACAAATTACAAAGAATATCAGTCAAACTTACATTTATTTTTCTACTGATGTAATCACTGTAGTACAAAAATGTAGTTAAACAACATCTGACTAGTAATGATGCTGCATATCAAATGCATAAATGAATCCAATTTCCCTCTGATAAATGTTTGGTCTAATTATGTACGACAAAAAAGTATTACAACGGAAACCTTCTCTAAGGGTATTATTAAATACATTAACATTAATGTTTTTGTCTCTTTCTTTGGTACTTATTATATTTAAGTGCTAATACCTTGATTACAGCAGACGATATTCTAAGTTTTCTCAACTAGATAATTAAGTTTTGATTTTGTGTTCTCATTACCAAGATTATAAATTTTGACCATTTGTGAGTCGTAGTAGCACAGTTGGTAGAGCATCGTATTCATAATCCTGGGTTCATGGGTTTAATACCTGCCTAGACCAGTGTGGACTGGCTGCCTAATTCTGTCCTTGGAAAAGGCACTTAGCTTCCATTCCCTCAGTGTAATAAAGCCAATGATGTGCTCAAAGTGCCATTAAAACCAACCAATATAAAAAATATACAAAAAATTAATAAACAAAATTCCAAGCACTGATTACATGAAATGAACATGAGACAACTAAAATTTACTGGTTAGCTCTTCTTAACTGTAAATCATAATATCTCAGCATCATTACATTTTGTTAATGTAGTAAATGTGGCATATTTGTAACAGAACTTTGGCAACTAAAGGCATATTGCCTACCATCACAATTTTTAACATAAATAATACTTTCGTGAATCCAATTTAATGCTTATAAAAATGTTTGTAATTTACAGCATAAGTATTCATCATCACTAAGAACAAAACTAAATGGCTTACTTTAGATAACTCTTTGTCTTTTCCCTTTCCTCCTGAAGACAAGGTTTCCTCTGTCTTCTCATAGTCTTTTGCTGTTGAATAACAATTTTTCTTGGCCTGAAAAAAAAACCCATAGATCTTTGTTTTAATTGCTTTATCTGCATGGATTGATCAGAACCTGACAAATCTTGTGCCCAGAAGCCAGGAGATACAAGCATGCTGGATCATGACTACCATATGCTGAATAAATGCTGCCCATGCTACACAATATCATGATCCATATGCTGAATAAATGCTGCCCATGCTATACAATATCATGACTACCATATGCTGAATAAATGCTGCCCATGCTACACAATATCATGATGTTCTACATTTCTGTTATAAAATAGGCTGTAACTATAAAATTGTTCACAAAGGAGATTCATGTCTTAATGAAAGATAAAAGCAATAGAGAAGCCATGAAGCTACTGGCTTCATATTCAAGTAATGTCTTCAGGTACAGAAGCTAAGCTACTAGATTCTTTCCATGGTTAGTCCAGTGGCTACTTGTAGAGCTACCAGATTCTATCCCTGGGTAGTCTAGAAGCAGCCTGCTGGGCTACCATATGTTACTGAAATTTGTTGGGTCTAACTGCTGAAGGTGAAAAAGATTTATAAGTGTACCATTCCAACACCTTTATGATACACATCAAGTGGCCTTATGTGAGTTCACAATTCCAAAAATTCCATACACTTGTGGAATAATTGGAATATTTTTTTTAAATCTAATCATTCAATGTCTGCAGATAAAATAAGAAAATGCAAGTATTTTAAACATGTTTCTTGAACATCAAAAAGACTAATCCATGTTTCTTAGACATCAAAAAGACTAATCCATGTTTCTTAGACATCAAAAAGACTAATCCATGTTTCTTAGACATCAAAAAGACTAATCCATGTTTCCTAGACATCAAAAAGACTAATCCATGTTTCTTAGACATCAAAAAGACTAATCCATGTTTCTTTGACATCAGAAAGACTATTTTAAGACTGAACCATACAATTTTGACCAAAATATTTTGAACAGTCAAATCCCTATGGGGCTCCATTATGAAGAGTTTAATTATCAGTTTTCAGTAGTCGCACTCATTATTCCTATGCATATTCATATCTTTATAAAGACAGTACTCAAGGATTACCTACAGGACTTGCCTCAATTAAATGCAGAAAGTTCTACAATTGCCATAGCCTTTTTCAAAACTGTGAATAACTATAAAAGTCCACAGGATTTTTGGAAGTGAAAACGCACTTATGACCACTTACTGTGTGTTTTATATATGATACAAGAAGTTGCCACTAACATGGTCACCCTCCCTATTCCTTCCCCCACCAATATCCTACAAAAAGGCTGGATGACTGCAAACTGGATGTGATAGTGAATCAAAAACAGGCAACAACTCAGTAAAATATGATCACATTCTTTCTTAAAATTGATATCGTCTGAGATCTTGCTAAATATGAAGCTTCCAAGCTCATATGATTTAAAACAACAATAAAAATAAACGGTAGTTTATGTCAGTCAATGGCCATACCTGTCTGTAAAATAGAGTCAAAATCTACTCATCATCAAACTCATCTGAGACTTTATTCAGATGAAGCTACACAGCCAATTCAGTTAAATCAATTAGAAGATGTGAAATTCAATGCCAGATTGTTCATATCCCTGTGGAATACTATCCTGTCTTTCAAGGATCATAACAACGTAAATTTTGGGTAAAAATCTGGTCATCTTCAAACTCATGCAAGATTTTGCTCAGCTAAAGTTTCTCTGCAAACTTGGACTGGAATAAGACCGCTCTGGTGGCCCAGTGGTTAGAGCATCCACCTCAGATACAGGAGGCTGCAGGTTCGAACCCCCGCCAAGTCATATCAAAGAATTATAAAAATGGTACATACAGCTGCCTCGCTAGGTACTCAGCATTAAGAGGTTAGTGTTAGGACTGGTTGGCCTGGTGTCAGGAAAATGTGACTGAGTGGGACATCATGCCACATGTCAGCGGCATGATGCCCCAGTGCAAGACATCACTATAAACTGCCACACTGCAGACATCATAGCGATATCACTGCAAAATTATTAAAACTAAGTTAAAAATCTAAATCACACACACGCTTGATTTGAATAAAAAACTATGAATGCTAGTGTTCAAATTCAATAGGTATACCATATTTACTGTATATTGGGACACCGTATTTGTTGGGACACCATAAATTAATTTAGAAAGTAATATTTTTGTGCACTGTATGTTCTGGGACACATCATTTTCTTGAGTAGTAAGCTGTGGGACATCTTTGAAATCATTTGAAAATTACATGTCTGAAAATGCACTCCAACTGAACTTTTATTTTATAAAATATATAAAACTATGTCCTTGAGATAAAACTCTTTCATCCACTTCAGCATAATCTCATCAACACAACCTTTCTCCTGCACACATATTATCCATTCTTTCAGTGCATGACTATTTAATTTGGCTTTCTCATACTGTGAAAAATTACAGTTAGAGGCAACACATCACCTAAAACAGAAACTGCAAGGACTAAAGTCAGATTTTTGTCAAATCTGCACAATCATGCTAATTCTCACACTTGATCTCCATCTTATCATCAGTCTGTCCAGGAATTAGATCAAAGTACATAAGAATTTCATCCATGTTAATGATTATATTGTCGGTGAAATCATCTGCTTCTCTTCTGGCCTTTGTGAATTCACCAAATGATTTTATTTTCTCCAAATCTTCTGGGCGACGCGGGGTCACTGATGTCCATGCATGAAGCACTATATTGTGTCACTTTAAAAATTGTTCCATTGTTTCAATTTATTTTCAAAATTCCTGTGAATACCAGTAAAAAGGAACCCAAGTTAGCTTCCATATCTCAGCCATCTTCGTATATTTTTTAAAAAATTTGCTTAAAAGAATCCAAAGTCAGCATCCAATGGCCTCTATATGCTTGGCATCTGTAGTTATAATCAATATAAACAGGCAATGATGTCTGCGCGTAAACAGTATACACAGCAATAACTTGCTTTAATGATACTTTTGTAACCCATGCTAGCGAAAAGATTGTCACCTGCACTCAAGTGAGTGTATTTTCAAATAATGATTTTTATTTGCGAGATACTGTCCAATAGTTGACCTGGATATAATTCAATCTTGCTTATTTTGCACCTAACACCATGTCATGCATGAATGGCAGTTGTCTTCAAGATATCGGTTGATTATTTCCCTCTTGTTTGCAAAATCATCTGCTTCTCTTCTGGCCTTCACGAATTCATCAAATGATTTTATTTTCTCCAAATCTTCTGGACAATGTAGGGTCATCGTTGTCCATGCACAAAGCACTTTAAAATTTGTTCCAATGTTTCAATTTATTTTCAAAATTCCCATTAAAAAAATGGTGAAAAGGAACCCAAGTTAGCTTCCAGATCTCAGCCATCTTTGTATAATAAAAAAAAATAATAATAAAAAATCGGCACACTTAAAAGAATCCAAAGTCAGCTTCAAAGCATTAAAAAGTCAGCTTGCTTTGCAATAAAAATAACCTTTGTCTTTCATGTCCTGTCAGTATGTTCAAATAATTAGTTTACTGCTTGCTGCCAGTTGTGTTATTCATCACCGAGGCTTCTACGTGCTTGGTGTCTGCAGTTATAATAAATACAAATGGGCAATGATGTCTGCGGATAAACAGTATACACAGCAATACCTGGATACAATTCAATTTTGGTTATTTTGCACCTAACACAATGTCATGCGTTAATGGCGGTTGTCTTCAAGATATCGGTTGATTATTTCCCTCTCGTTTGCAATTTTGTCGGATCCAGTTTTCAGTCGGATAACATATTCAAACCTTTGAGCACAACCAAACACGATTTGTTTTTCAATGGTCATGTCAATGAACAATGTATCCTGTGTTATCGGACATAAGTGATACACTTTACAGCATGGAAGCCTACGCTACATACCAGTATAGGGAGTACATGGATATATTTTATTCTTTAATGCTCATGATGAATAAAAAGGAATAAATGATAACAATACAAGGTTAGTTTCTTTCTTTTTATTATCAGATATGCATTTTGTTTACCTATTTTACTGGAACGTGCGGTGGTGGAGGCACAAATTCAATACAAATTTATTTCATTTCTTAAGTGTTGGGACATATGACATAGGTGAAAAAAGTTTCACCATAAGTTCTGGGACAGGAAAAAAAAAATTATTTTATAGTGTCCCAATACATACAGTAAATATGGTGCTCCATTTAAGATGTTCCAGGACCATAACCATGAAAGAATGAGTATAAATCAACTTATCATCTGAGGTCCTCTTAACATCAAAATTCACAATCAGTCTGGCTGAAATAAAAATAAGTGAATACAAACATGTTCACAAGCCAGTGGAATACCTATTCTAAGTTGACCATATGAAATAACTCCACAAATAGTGGTCAAAATCTTGATGTCATCAAATTTTACTGAGCTCTCACTGAGCTGAAGCTTCACTATGAATTTGACTGGAATCTTAAAAAAGGTATGAATATTTGAATGTTCACAAGCCATTGTGATGCCTACAAACCAAATCTGCTGATCATTTAACTTCTCTTAGCTATTATTGAGATGGAGCTTAATAGCACATTTAAATTAGATGAAATGAAATGTGGATGCTTAAGTGTTCACAAGGTTGTGCATTAACCATAGCTCTAGAACCATGTGCAGAATGTGCTCATCATCAAACTCAAAGCTCTTGTAGAGATGAAACTTCACATAAAATTTGGGTGAAATCTAGCAATAAATTTTGAGGCTCAAGTGTTCACAAGATTGTAAATCTCAATGATAAGACAATCAAAGGCAATAACTCTTCAGTATGCACAGAATGTGTCCATCAATGAACTCATCTGAGTTCTTGTTAAGATTATGCTTCAAGGCAAATTCAGTGGAAATCTAAGAATAATGTTGAAGATTAATTGTTTACAAGGTTGTGCATTAGTAATGTATATCCTACGATAATCTTGGGACAAAACTCTAAAAGATATGTGCAAATGTGCTCACCATCATGTTCATGCAAGCTTTTGTTGAGATGAAGTTTCACAGCCCATTTAGTTAAATCTAATAATAAATGTGAATTCCAGAGCATTCAAAAGGCAGATGGATGGAAACACCTAAGGAAGATCAAATCTATGTCTCCTCATCTTAGCAGTGGGAGCCAATTATAGCTCACTTTGGTTTAATATGACATCAGCATGAGCTAATGAATATATGCAATTAAGAAGAAAAGAAAAGTAATATCTAACCCACTTTGTTGTATTAAATCATACATTTAACCCTTTAGCTACTATAGCTGTCATGCAGTTTCACTACTGCTGAGTGCTATCATATCAGTTACTGACTACTGAGGCTGGTTGCTAGGCTGAATACTACAGCATCATCAAAAATAGCTTACCTTGTATAGTGTCTGTTATTCATATATTTCCACTTTACATACTCCTACATCCCATCACACAAGAAATCCCAGTCATGTAAACAGTTTTGAATCCCACAAAATAAATCCAATATTTACATATGTACATATAAAAACATGAACGAAACCCATACTCTAATTACAAAGTTGAGAGTGGTACCTCTCAAAACAGTCATTATCCACATATAAATGTACTTGGCACTGTTTGCATCCTATGAAAACTTCATGTCTCCTCCCTTCCCTTACACACATCTTGCATTTCAGGTCTTGCTTTTGGTCCCCCAATTTCTTGGCATAATTGTTTGTTTCTTTCATGAGCTTTTCCACCAGATATTCAGGAGAAAACTTGAGAAAAAAATCTTTCTCATTGCTTAGTGGTCCAAGCTCAATTGTTGAACCAACAAGAGAATCAAAATCATTGATCTCGAACCCGGCGAGGTCATCACTCCATTGTGCAAGTGGGACTATGTCCTCCTCGTCATCCAATTCAAAATCACTTACATCTGGTGTTGAAACAGGGCTAACATCAATATCTGATCCATTTTCTAAGAATGTTCCATTAAAACCTTCTATATCACTTGCACTGAACCCTTCAAAGTCGCTCATATCTGAATCAGAATCCATCTTTGTTTATCTCAACTACACGCGTTTTGTAACTTGCAGGAAAGCCCTTCCAGTGTGTCTAAATTTAACCTCTCAGCTTTCAAACTTGTATCAAAATGTTGAGTAAACAGTCCTCTCATTGGTTATGATAATCAAAAATATGTAAACTTCTGTACTTTCAACCAATCAATGTTTAATTAACATAGCGGTCATGTCCGCAGAGATGTGACACTGGGGTTTCGAGTACTGCTGAACTATATGCACATAAGCGACAGTGGGGTAGTAAATGAGGCTTACTGACACTGCATATATGTGTCAGTGGGGTTCAGGAGCTATTTACAGGTGATGCTTAGATGCGGCAGTCGTAGCTAAAGGGTTAACTAATGCCAACCCAAATATGATGACTTTAGCTGTGTTGACTAACAGTGTCTGGTGCTCATCTGGGCTGCCACCACAATCAATGTTTGTCTCTGCAAAGCTATATTCCAGAGATAAAATCTTCTGAAAGTTGATTCTGCATGCCAGTCAATAGCTTCTGTTAGATCTTGGAAAATGTTACTTTCAAAAGCAAGGCTCACAGAGATCACTTCAAGAGCTGAAATCCTCATGAGGTGAGTCTGATTGTTCGATACTTCAGAGTATGCCAAGCATATAACCCACTTCAGTTGCTAAGATAGGTAGTATCCTGCTTCCCGGCCTTCACCAGGGAAAGAGTTGTTGTGTGTGCCACCACATCTCTTTATGCACACAAGTATTGCTCGAAGGTGCAAATAGGGTCTTGCATGTTCGCTGCTCCTGAAGTGTTGTTCAAAGTATATGATGACTCTCTGATTACTCAAGGAACAAAAACCTATTTTTGGCCATAAAACTCGACTGCATCATGGGGACCACTGAACCATCAGACCTGAACTGAAAATAGTTCAGGTCAACTGAGATGACATTAACTCACTCACCCAACAGTCTGAAGCTAAAATTATGTTTGTATGATAGTAGCTTCAATAAGGTTCATGCTAAAGGCTATAATTTATCTGAAATGCACAATGTTAAAACCCTGGACAGATTCCATTTTGGCAACAGGGTGAGAGATTTTGGTCATTCTAATCAAAATTAGCAAATGATCTAATAGATCTTTATCATGACTAACATCTCTTCTGCCCCGATGCTTAAATGTGTCAAGTAGCATGGTGCATTGCCTTTGATGGCAACCAGGGCCAACTTTTTATCCTCAGAGAACCTGTGAAAAAAGTCAATCAGTTGAGGGATCAAGGCATGCAAAGGGATGACTCTGACTCGGCACCAATCCCTGAAAATATGCCACTCTCCCAGATAAGCCTTCAAAAAGGAAGGCCTTCTCCCTCACAAGATTTTCTCCTCAATCAAAGGTCTGAATTTGCAGTTGTTGGAGAATATTTGGCTTGGCTGGAATCTACACTGTAGATTGCTGAGCCAGGATTTGTCCTGTCTGAAAGGGGCTGTGAGAACAATACTGCACTTCTAACCCTTCAACTTCTGTATTATTTTTGATAACCAAGACCATAGGTGGGTAGGCAAAGGCACACAATCCCTCCCAACTGACTGAAAATGTGTTTCTTGTCCCATGAAATTATGCATGTGTCAAATCAAGACTGATAGCATCAATGTCCCTTCTGATGGCAGAGTTGTATTGATCTTGCAATCTCCATCTTGAACTTCAGTGGAAGAATGTACTCCGAGAGGTAACTCAGGTCTATGATCAGTCACAATTTGCTGCTGGCCTTTTTATAAGCCAAAGCCTTGAATAAAACCCCAAGAGATTGTGGTTTTCGCACAACCTCCACTGTGCATCTGTTCATGAGTGACCAGATCTCCTGTTGAAGAATATCATCCTTTTCCCAATCTGACAGTATGTACATCAGAAGAAAGAGGAGGGTCTTGGATAAAATTAAATCTAATGAACCTTCAAAATGACTTAGATCACTCATTTTGAGCAAAAAAGATGATCCAATGAGAACTGAATAGCAGGAGTCTAGCACTCACCAGTAGGCTGTCTGCAGGTGGTGAGGGCGAAAGGTCAGCATCTAGAGTTAGGAGGCTTGGAGGAGGATAAACTTACTTTCTTGCTCCCCCCACTCTATAAGGTTGCCCCAACTGGTTAGGTTGTTGCCTCTGGAATTAAGTTGGGATCTGAACTAAGCATGTGATGTAAAAATTACCTTTTCCCTAGCTTGACTATTGTCCATCCACTTAGACAGAGATGGGTTGGTGTCAAAGTCTGTGCAACAAGTTGGATGGGCAGTTCCAGTGTAGTCTATTTCTTAACATCTTCAATTTTGCCCATAAAGAGTAATGGCCAGCCAAATGGTATGATCTGGTCTGAGTGACATTCAACACAAACATGCATCACATCATATCAGGTTGTGATTCACAGAGGCAGTCAACATATTTGCCACAGAATGGTTAAATGCCCAGTTAATGAGCTGAGCAATTTGGGCCGTTTTTGGCAAGTCAGAAAATCGCAAATGAGACCTTGCATAGCACAGAAGACATGCAACAACATTTCAAACCAGCTTCAATGTGGCATGAAACACATTCTTGTCCACTTTGTAGAAAAGAAGGCCAGATGTGTGGACCACTGATAAATGTTGATCCAGAGCCAGGATTTCTATATGTATGTTGTAGTTTTGGGTTTAATTCCATTTTTCAGTGCAAGACATGCTATACATGGCAGCCAGCATAATTGGTGAAGAGGAAACCAGAAAAACCCCAATAAGAACCACCAATCCAAGGAAAGCTACTGGCAGCTTCCTCACACACCCACCTTGGTCAAGCCTGAGCCCTGAACCCACACAGAGGTGAGATAGCAGTAATTGGTAAAGGTGAGCGCTTTAGACCACTCAGTCAACCGGGACACAGAAGTTCAGTATGAAAGGTGCCTGAGTATTTTTGTACCAGCATGATGTAAATTTCAGTGGGATACTTGGCTTTCACAAAGGAAAGCCTTAGCATTCCCCAGATTAAAGACTCTTCCTGAAAGACAGTCATTAATCTCTTTGATCTTCACTAGATAGTAAAGCAGCTGGAATAATGGAGTCTCTTAGAGGTCATTGATATCTACTGAAGCCATGACTCTATAGTCATACATGGTGGTAGGGGTGAAGGGCATTCTGAAGCTGACAATACCTGGTATATCTCTTCAACAGCAGTCTTAGAACTTAATCTGCTCTCTGGTTTGACCTGAATATGACTGTTGTTCAGGAGTATCCTCAAACTCACTGTCTGTATTATCCTGTTCAGGTTCTGACTCCATATCCAAATAAACTATCACTGGTTGCACAAATGGAACATGTCACCAGTAGCTGATGGTAGTATACATCACTATTCAGCTGGGGGGGCCCAGCAATATTCCCCCCATCAGGCTTACAAGTGATTCTGTTTTAGGATGAATGCTTAATATGTCTGTGTTGCCCTTGCATGATTTTCCTCTCTATCCTTTACCTTTAGCCAGCTTCTGCAACAGTGGCCCACACATCCTATGGCGCAAGCAGCATGGTAAGGACAAAGTACATTCAGTACACGCATGATACAATTCATGCATGTCTTCCCTGACCTGGAACTTCTTACATTTATTGCACTTCATCAACAAGTTTTACAAATTGACAAAATAATTTTAAAAAATGGATAAATTAGGAATGCAGCATGTTAACAAGTCACTAAAACAACACATATTACTGAGTGATTGAACAACAGTGATATGAATATTTAATTTAATTGTTTATCTGTTAGTTTCAAATTTTTTACTTCATTTCATGTTATTGTAATGTAACATTGTATGCTAGACTTGACCTTCTCCAAAACTGAGTTCATTTCTGCTTGACCTGATTGACCCTTTTTTAAAAAAAATTTATTTCATTTATGTAAACAACTAATAATAGCTTCATTATTCTCTATGTGTATGAGCTTATTATCAGGATTATTATTCAGGTAAACAAGAAGGCGTAAATATGTTGAACAAGGTCAGGGTTTTGTAGATTCCTAAGTGAATTTTGTAGGCTATTTTACTGTAACTAAACAAGGCTCATTAGATCATTCTAGAAGGTTATTTTCCATTAGGTAATAGTTGTTTTTAGAAAATGCTAATTGTGACCTGAGGTCAAAAAGAGAACTATATTATCTTGTGACTGTGAGGATTTTACCAACTGTGCTTTAACATCTAGCACCTTTAGTTGTATTATGTTGTGACCAGTTTGGGCTGAATTTTATTTTCTTCAAATTATTGAATTCAAGTGATTATTTTCTCTGGAAATACAAAAGTGCCCTGATAAAATTCTTGGATAAAGACATTCACTGGAATTTATACTGATTTCAAACCTGGAATAATATTCTGTGATTCAACAAGAGACTGTTGACACATCAGTACTTCATAGGCTATAACAGACATATTATCGCCATCAATTTTGGATCTCTTCAGGACTTGAACTGAGTTTTATTCAGGACTTTTTATTACTAGAACTTGTGTCTTTAATTCTTGGAATATTTCTGGATTTAATTTGCAATACTGTAAGTTGTTTTTTCTCATTTTTCACTTTGTATTCAAGGGAAATAAATTAAATTTTACAAAGCTTGCTGTCTTCACTCTTTTCTGTTACTTATTTTAAGAGCATAGACTCATAACAATAGGCAGTGCACCCTAAAATGTGAATCACAACATGTATCAACAATAGCATGTTGTACCATGTGGTCTAAACAGACAAGTCTGAGAATGTGACAAATTCATGAAATTATTGGAAAAATTCAAAACTAATGCATACCACCTGTAAATCCAAATTCCTGGATCAATGACTAAAATTCACACTGATATTGGCATGGATTTACACAAGATATCTCAAACAACGTTGACCGTACAACAGTGAAGCTTATAAACTAGTGACACCTGGTGGTGGCAAAGGGAGGTAATGGGCAAGAGTTATTACCCTTTGTCTACACTGTTTAGACAACAAAGACAAATTTTCATCATTTTAGTAGGGTTGGATTCAAGGAACATGTTTATATCCCCTAACATCAATGTGATCAGGGAAAGTATCTGAAGAAATTTACAGCTACAAGCTAAACCAACCAACATTATTACAAATGGCATCTACAGATCATGAATGTATTGGGAAGAGGTCAGACTTAAATTTATTACATATCACTGAGATTAAATTTCATACATTTATCCATACTTTCTATACTGCATATCTGCAATATCATATTATTATGTCACAGAAGCAGTAAGTACAATATCTAAGGTGTTCATATCTACAGTCAAACTTTTCAGTAGCAGCCACCTGCAGGAATAGGCCAAACTGGCTATTCTACATAGGTTCAACTTTCAAAATTGGTTTAGAACTACAGTGGCCTCCTCTTGAATGGCCCACCTGACCATTGGCCACCCACTTCTTACGGCCAGAATCCCTTGGCACTAATAAGTTTGTGTTCAAAAGTACCCCTCAAGAATGGCCACCCCTCTAACGCAACCAGCGGCCAGCACATTAGTACAAAATGTAAAATGTTCCCCTCACGAGCAGTCACTTTTTATTTCAAATGTATCCAGAACCAATATTTAATTCATATCGTAAGGTAAGTAATCAGATTATCTCTACCGTCGATACCTATCTCCCGATGTCAGGTTTTCATTACTGAAAGAAATGTCGGCTAACGTACATGTAACACTAAGATTAATATTATATCATTTTCTATAAAAGCCGACATTTACAGGAAATGGGCTCAACAATGTTGTGATAGAGTTTTGGGCTTCACACATCTGTTGAATTCTTCTCATTGATGATTACAACTGGACGTAATTGTCAAGATCATAACATGGTCAGCATAGGCTAAATATAGGTTTTGTGGATTAACACACACCAAGAAATTTACCTTTAACAAAACAGGGTACCAGACAAAGACCAAAAAATCACGTGACAATACCTCTACCGCTTCCTGTACAAAGAAGGCATTTCATCCCCTCTACAGAAGTTTCTTCTGCATAATTAAATCGCATACAGTTAGCAACATCCAAATAAATCATTACCAAACATTAACATGTCATCACGTAAACAGAGACGTATTACTTTCGAAGAAAGTTGGTTATTCTACTCGACGACATGGGGGGGAGGGCTTCCTGAACAATTTTATGTAGAAAAGACTCGCAAAAAACAATTTTATGCTGAAAAGACTCGAATAAACAACATCGTAACCGTTAAGGAGATTATTCAGCAGCAGTTGGAAAATGGAACAAATGGAAAGAGAATTATGTATGTACCAAGATTTAAATGATGTTCTGAATGGTTTTGCAATGTGCATGACATAAATACCCACTCGCATATCACACTTAAAAGAATAAGAACTTTTAATGTCTATTCAGTTGAATAGTTCTGTTCTTAAGACATGAAGAACCTTTTAATAATTAATGTTACTTACAGGAAGATATTAAATGCTTTGAAGTATGTAGCATTCTTACTATGTACGTTATATACACTTCTCACAAAAAATTTAGTCCCCCTCTCGAAAGGCCACCCGTTTTATAACACCACTTTCCCGGTACAGAAGGGGGTGGCCGTATAAGAGGGGGACCACTGTACCATGCACCAACTATCACTATTGCTGTTTTAATTATTATTATTATTATTATTATTATTATTATTATTATTATTATTATTATTATTATTATAATCCACATCGCTTTATGTTCACTATTAAACAAAATCATAAAATATGTATATATGTTGTTCTTTCCCAAATTTATGTTTCATACAATATTACTATATTAAGCTCATTATAAATAAAATCATCGCTGTTTTAAAATAATCACTGATCTTTGTTTTGTGCATCATGACAAATCACTAATTTCACTGTAATGAGCTTACATAAGACTGTAAAACAGAGGACTGACTCAATGGTCAGCCAACATTTATAAATCAAATTTGAAAACAGATGTTGACACTTAAAAAAACAATATCTGGATTAGCCAGTTGCTCAACTCATCAAGATCAAAAGACAGTTGGCCTATGTGAGAACCCTATAATGAGTAGGGAATCAAAATAAACTGCATCTATAATAAGTAGGGAATCATAATAAACTCTATAAGGCTATTTCTTGTCAGCCATGAACCAAAACATTGACTGCCTTTACAGACAAGTTTAAATAATGAATGACCCCTGACCCTCATGAAAGAGGAAGTAGCTTGTATCTCTCCTCAAAGATGAACTTTTTCATCAGAGATGGTTTTAATTCAGAGGCAAATAGATGAAAATATCAAATTAAACCTATCACACTAGCATTAAAGGTGAGTTCCATTTCTGTTGCAATAACATGACTACTTTTCTTGCCATTCATCAAGTGAACTGATTCAACCCTACTCTAATTATACAAACTGCCAGACTATAAGATCTGCTTCATTTTCGAATTTGACATACTGACACCTCTGAGTTTCACTGACAATGTAACTGGAGTATTGTGAGTACAAGATAAGAAATGTTTGTTCATTGATTCCTTTATTTATACAATGCCTTCCTCATGATGCAAAAAGTGAGTTTGCATAGACTGTGCTATCGCTGTAGATATGCTTCTGTGACTGCTCAAGGCAGGGAGAAACCACTATTTGGTTAGGAAACACCTGGTCACTGACTGCTGAAAGCAGGTGACCATTATACATATGGCATTAATATAGGTAATTAATAATATCAGAATTTCCCAGGAGGAAATTAAAATGGCCATTTTGACCAGGTGAATGCTGTGTAAAAGTGCCTGTTAGAAAAGGTTTGACAGTAATTAAATTCACTACTCTTTAAGATTTTCCTGCACTTTACTGAGCAAAGCAGTTGCATATTTTGTCTTGTTAAAAACAAAATCTTATATTTGTGCCCATACCTACAAGAAAAGGAAATTCATACAATTTCATATGTAGTAATGACTGAAATCACCATTACCTTATACTCATCTGCTCTTTTATCTGCAACTGCTTTATAGGCTTTGTCAACTGTTGCTTCAATCTGTTTTGATAAATAACAAGAAATTAGTCAGTCCAACTTGTACAGATGTCAACTGTTGCTTCAATCTGTTTTGATAAATAACAAGAAATTAGTAATTCTAGCTTGTACAGATTTGCATACATCTGTCAGGTTTTGCTTAAAAATTAGACACACATACAGATCTATCCATAAATGTGTAAGTGACTAAAATTTGGTTCCTGCAATCAACAAAACCACAAACAAAATGTAACATCTTTATCAAGTAGAGATGGTTGTTTTGTTTTGTTTTTTGAAAGATCAAACTTAGTCCTACTTTAGGTTAATAGAATACACTGTTTTATCTCTAACAGGACCATATATTTTTCCTCTTATAAAAAAGCTCTGTTCATATCAAACAAGACCTATACTGATTTATGCTATGAAAACTCTAAAGGTGATCAGAACATTCATAACACTCACACCAAAATTCTGTCAGCACTTACTATATACAACTATACTCACTTGGATGACAGATCCAACTACAAACTGAACAGACCTGTATCTGCCACAGCACAAAACACCAGCAGATCAGGGTCAATAGTTTGCAGTTGGATCCAACCTACAAGTGAGTATAAACAGTAGATGACAAGTTACAATGTTAAGATTGGATACACTGTATATTAGAATCTGAAACAAAATTATTTAAAGAGTTTAAACTGTATAGGGGTGATCTATTAAAGAATTGAGTATGATGCTTTTCTTGTGCTATTCTTTGTCAAACCTCCCACAATACTCAACTCCCATCATCAGCGAGTTTCTGCTTTACCAGCCTATACATTTCACCTGCTTTTACAACCCATTCCCACAAAGACAAAATGTTCCCAAACTCAGGCTGACTTATTAAAAGAGACAATACAATATTTAAGCCAATTAGTTTACTGCCATCGCAGAGGTACTAACTGGTTTCTTGGCCTTGTGTTGTGCCTCTACCAGCTGTTTCATGGGCTTGCTGATATCCTCATACAGAGCTGTGGCAAAATTCCTGCAA
Organism: Megalonaias nervosa; assembly: GCA_016617855.1. Taxonomy (NCBI): domain Eukaryota; kingdom Metazoa; phylum Mollusca; class Bivalvia; order Unionida; family Unionidae; genus Megalonaias; species Megalonaias nervosa. The sequence continues at coordinate 61,705 of JAECUM010006847.1, forward strand.
AAAAAATGTGTTCAATGAATAAAAACATGGTTTCATGGAATGCAATCTCTCAAATGTGACACACAAACCTTAGTACAAAATGCTGACATTGAATATTTATACTGACATCACTTTTATAAGACTCATACACAAATTAAACTCAATTTATTTCCTAAGTCTTCAGATATATAATCTAGGTGGAAAAAAAATTCACCAAAAGTTCTGTGACAAGAAAAAAATTATTTTATTGTGTCCTAATAGATACAGTAAATACAGTAACATGGAAGCTTTATGTTGAGGTCACTTGTGTGTGCCTTACACAAACCTCAATACAGTATTTAACAAGGAATCTTTATGCTGATGTCAACTGCATGTGAATTATAAAACCTAACCCTGCTATAACACGGTAGTTGGGGTCCACAGAACCCAATCGTATTATAGACTGAACCATGTTATAACCAACCAAGTCAGTTAGCTGAAGAAAATGATGCATTTACCTAAAATGTGGCTGGTGGGGTGTAATGGAGCAAATTTTTCTGTCGATCTCGGTAGGACACATTTAGTTGGACACATGTACGATTAATTAGATTTATGGAGTTCTGCGTGCATTTAAATTGCCCTAATGCACGGATTGGTATAGTCTCTGTCATGAGTTTAGCAATTTTTTATTAAGGCTACATTTGTTTAAACCGAACAGGAGGGGTCAAATTCTGATCGGTATGGAAAACTGGCAATTGGCTGGAAAAATTGACAGACACGTTCTGGAAGTAAGAGTTTGGAAAAACAAGGACGGGATAGCTCTACGATCTACGTTCTACATACTACGTTTTGCAAACTCAAAGTGGACCCAGAGTTGGAAGGGGCCAAAGTGGAAGAAGACCCAGACTTACCAGCACAAGGAAGTCAAAGTGGAAAAGACCCAGACTTACTGGCACAAGGAAGTCAAAGTGGAAAAGACCCAGACTTACCGGCACAAGGAAGTCAAAAGGGATAGTCGCTGTGGAATTTGGATGGAGTCAAGACCATCAGGTTATGAAACTGTACAAGGCAATGTTTCGATATATTTCACTTGATCTAAATGATGATTTAAATTCTATCGCTTAACAGATTGGCTATTGGTATCATCATTTCTTTGCATTTGAAAATTCGTTGAATAATTTAGTTCAAAAAGAAAGAAGTGTATCTTTCAATCGTAACGTATTATTACCTTTGTTTATGAACTTTATTGTTAGAAATTTTTGATTAAATATTATCTTTATTTGTAACGGGGGCTTCTGTTATTCTGTTCTATATACCTGCTCAGCTCTTTATCTATTCCACCTGTAAATTTCTCAATTTCTATTGATATTTACTCGTTCCGGGCAAATTACACTGTCGGCGATCACCTCTAGATAACAATAACCAAAACCCAGGACACCCACCCCGACAAAGCTGGGAGGGAAGGGAGTATCCGACAAAGTGTGCGCTTGTCTTGGGATCTGAACATTTGTATTCGAGCAAAAAGGTCTGAGCAAATATAAAACAGAAAATTGATAATTGCAATAGTACTTTCAAGAAATAGAGATCATAGTGAATCGAATCATTGCCTGCTTAATATTTATATATATATATATTTTGTGCATGCAATTTTTTTTTTGTCATCTGTTTCATATTGTGATGAAAATATTGTGAGAGATTGATGCAAATTCCCTTGTTGCTAGGGGTAGTATTCAAAATTCGTGAAGTGGGAAAAAATTTTACCTTTGTATTCTCTTGGGAGAGATAGTCAGGACAGCCCTGCAGCAGTAAATTTTTCGCCTTGTTAATGTGTAAGTGTTACGCTAATCTGGGAGAGAGACATTTCAGTGGGGGGCCGCCTGTTTATTGACTGTTGGTGCAAAGGTTATTCTGGGTTAATTGAATAAGAGCCATACTAGAGGTAAGGTAAATACGTGTTTAGCTATCCCATAGTAGGGCAGTAAACTTTGAGTGTAGGTAGAGAAGTTAAGTCTTGTGTCACAGTATAAGTAGACGAGAATGGCGACGGACAGACAGTTAATATAGGAATTCCGCTCGATTGGAAAGGATGAACTTGGGTATGAAGGGGCCCAGTTAGCTGAATTTGTTGAGCGAAGTGTTAGAGAACATAAGCAACAACTAGCCGAGGAACGAGAGAAAGACAGACAAGCAGCTGAACGAGAGAAAGACAGACAAGCAGCTGAACGGGAGAAAGACAGACAAGCAGCTGAGCGCGAACGAGAGCTCGAACTAGCCAGATTGCAGGCCGAAGAGAAAGCCAGAGAACATGAACATATGTTAGTCATGGAGAAGCTGAGGATCGAAGCCGAGTCCAGAAGGGGTGAAGACTTGAACAAACGTTCAGGACCCACAAGTAGGCGGTCTGAAGGCAGACGACCAATACAGATCACCATGCCCATTTTCAACGACAAGGACAAAATAATTGACAACTTTTTGTCACAGTTCGAAAAGTTGGCATTGGTTCATCAGCTACCCAAAGACCAGTGGGCTATTAATGTTTTGGCATTCTTACAGGGGGCCGCGAAAGACGTCTACCATAACATGATGCCGGACGAGGTAGATGACTACGACGCTTTGAAGAAAGCGCTATTACGGCACTAGGAGCTGTCGGCGGAAACATTTCGGAAATTTTTTAGAGAAGCGTCGAAAAGAGCTACCGAAACACGCGCAATTCCATAACCGCATAACCTCAGCGAAGACACGTTAACACCAGATAGTTCGAAGGTCGACCAACTTAGGAACATAGTACGACCAACGACACGTGATTTTGTCTTACGTACTGACGCTTTTGATAGAGGTTTAGGGGCAGTACTATTACAAGAGCATGATGGAAGTTTATTCCCAGTTGCCTACAGTAGCAGAAAACTGTTATCTGCAGAATGCAATTATTCAGTCTCTGAGAAAGAATGCTTGTCAATTGTCTTTGGGATAACTAAATTTCAACGTTACTAATATGGATGAAAATTTATTTTAGAAACTGACCACCAACCACTCGCATATTTAGCTCAAGCTAAATTGACCAATGGACGATTAATGAGATGGTCATTATTTCTACAACAGTACAACAGTACCAAGTCCAGGTACGGTATATTGAAGACAAGGAGAATGTAGGGGCTGACTGCTTAAGTAGATTAGGGACATCTGAGGTGAAGGGTTCACCTGAGGACACGGAAGTGTAACAGTTAGATCTCCAAAAATTTGGAGAGTTAAAATCCCTGATTTTACTCTTAAGGAGGGAGTTATGTAATGGAGCAAATATTTCTGTCGATCTCGGTAGGACACATTTAGTTGGACACGTGTACAATTAATTAGATTTATGGAGTTTTGCGTGCGTTTAAATGGCCCTAATGCACGGATTGGTACAGTCTCTGTCATGAGTTTAGCAATTTTTAATTAAGGCTACGTTTGTTCAAACTGAACAGGCGGGATCAAATTCTGATCAGTATGGAAAACAGTCATTTCTGAAAGTTACCAGGAATCAGTTGAGTAATCAAGGTCTGTCAGACGAATGGCATTGTTTCAACATTGTTCGGGCGGGAAGTGTATTTCATTCAGATTGGTCACGCTGTGAATGGGGTGTGGTTTCACATGAACACCTCTCAGTTTAAATGTGCAAAATAGCAATATTGAAATCAGTCTACGCTTTTTCTGTGAGAGAACAACTGTAAAATAGACTCCGAGTGGGTTAAGAAGTAACCTCACTTGTAGAAATCATCCAAAGGAAGCAATTGGCTGGAAAAATTGACAGACACGTTCTGGAAGTAAGAGTTTGGAAAAACAAGGACGGGGACAGCTCTACGATCTATGTTCTACGTACTACGTTTTACAAACTCAAAGTGGACCCAGAGTTGAAAGAGGCCAAAGTGGAAGAAGACCCAGACTTACCGGCACAAGGAAGTCAAAGTGGAAAAGACCCAGACTTACTGGCACAAGGAAGTCAAAGTGGAAAAGACCCAGACTTACTGGCACAAGGAAGTCAAAGTGGAAAAGACCCAGACTTACCGGCACAAGGAAGTCAAAAGGGATAGTCGCTGTGGAATTTGGACGGAGTCAAGACCATCAGGTTATGAAACTGTACAAGGCAATGTTTTCAATATATTTCACTTGATCTAAATGATGATTTAAATTCTATCGCTTAACAGATTGGTTATTGGTATCATCATTTCTTTGCATTTGAAAATTCATTGAATAATTTAGTTCAAAAAGAAAGAAGTGTATCTTTCAATCGTAACGTATTATTACCTTTGTTTATGAACTTTATTGTTAGAAATTTTTGATTAAATATTATCTTTATTTGTAACGGGGGCTCGTGTTATTCTGTTCTATATACCTGCTCAGCTCTTTATCTATTCCACCTGTAAATTTCTCAATTTCTATTGACATTTACTCATTCCGGGCAAATTACACCGTCAGCGATCACCTCTAGATAACGATAACCAAAACCCAGGACACCCACCCCGACAAAGCTGGGAGGGAAGGGAGTATCCGACACGGGGATGTAATAAAAGTGGGTACAAAAAAATGTGATTTTGATTAAATGAAGACAAACTAGTCTGAAAAACACTTATATATTGACAACTTATATTTATGTAGTACAATCCATAATCCGTTAAGTACAGTAAATGTATATAATAAATTCATGAATCCTAGTATAGATCACATTATAAACTTAATGTACAACTCACATACTATTAGAAAACACAAATAACATGTACATGTATATATAAAAAATGGCAGTCATCATTTTGATCTATATCCGATTGTCACTTTACAATTCACTACAACTGTCACAAGTAGCACATGGCTATAGCTGTTTATATGCTACATGTACATGTACTTAAATTGACCTAGATTTTTGTCAGCTGGAGACGGTATCATCTTACCGAGGCTACCCCAGGTATGAGGCTATTGAAAGGGAAATGAAAACTTGAACAAATTAAAAAGTTTATCAAACATCTTTGCAAGATACCCCATCTTCAACTGACGTGACCGCCATATATAGTTTCAGAAGATTGAAAATTTAATTTGCATTTTATGCCACCATTGGTAGCAACCATAAGCATAATTTTTTTTCCTGCAGAATGAAACTTTCATGGCACAATAAACGTGTTCCAGTCTCTTTGGAACAAGCAACAATCTTTCAGATTACATTGCTTTTATTTAAATTTGGTGCTGACTTCCTTTGATGAAAGGTTATTTGTTTTTACTGAAAACTGTAGTCAGCTTTCTTTGATAAAGGAAGCATGTGTTATTGATGTTACCCCAAAAGAACAGCTTTGGTGGATTAAAATAAATGTCTGTTTCTTATTGTGGCAGCAACATCAAATAATCATAGAACATTGATTGAGACTGGGTTTTTTTTATTTGCTTTGTATTTATAAAAAACAATTGGTGCTTCAAAGGTGATCAGTTTGCTTTGAAGTTTCAGCAAAACTATTTTTTCTGGGTACATTTTAAAAACAAAATGATTTAGCCGTTGTTTGGTCAATTGTAGTAGTTACTTTTCCTGCCTTCAAAAGTTGGTCAATTGTAGCTAGTCCCAGTATCATAGATAGACCAACAAGTAGATCTCCATATTTTTTTGGGTGGGGGACATTTCTAGTGGTGGAAAGATGCTGCCTTCCATGCATGCATCAGAATGTTTTTTTAAAATGGCCAACAGATGATGAATACAGAGGTGTCCTGTTCTGTTCTGACAGGTATTATTACAGAAAATATGATTGTTCTGAAGTATTTAATTAATGAGTAAAAAGAAGAGGAATTTTACTTACCAGCCACATACAGAGGTGAGTCAAAATAAATATATTAACTACTATTTCGTCCGAAAGATCCATTATGAGTTAGTGCCTCGTCCAGTTGAACTCCGCTATCAGAAATGTTAATTTTTTTAAATTAAAAAAATGAGAGATCTCACAGCATACAGTACTCAGGTCAGATGTCAGAATAAACAGATTCTGATATAACAATGCATTGTTAAGATGGTTAGTCAATATGAACAATGAATTTGTTTATCTAAGAATACATAAATTCCAGTGTATTTTAAATCAAGTTTGCGGCTTCCTTTCATGGTGCCTCTGAAATTTCTTCACTCCAAACCCAAGTTGTATATCCAAGTTTAAACAGCCAACAATGTCGGGGAGGGGGGATATTGCCAGATGGTATATTTTGTCACCAGTAAGGAAAATAATATGCAATTTGCAACATTGGCAAAGCCCAGCATGATCCCTGAATAAACTTTTTACCTGTTATTTTTTGTACATTTAATAAGAAAAAAACTTTTTTCGTGCACGAGATAAATACATGTATATGAAATTGAGGGAGCCATGCCACGATCATCAAATATTAGAATTCAGAAACGAACTCTTCCCCAAAAATGAGAAAATAAACTTTTTACATGTTACTTTTCGTACTTTTAAGAAAGAAAAAAAAAATTTTGTACGAGAAATGTATACGAAATTTTGGGAGCCACACCACAATCATGTTATATCCAAATCTGTGTTATAATGGAGTGTGCATAGCAGGGTCACACCATATTTAACATAGAATCTTGATGTTGGTATCACTTGTATGTGACTTACACAAACCATAATATAAAAACTTAACACACACCTTTATGCTGATGACACTTGTCATTTGTATTTGACTTACACAAACCTTAATACTGTACATGTACAATACTTAATATCGACTCTTTACAGTGATGACACTTGTATGTGACCTATAAAAACCTTAATACAATATTTAACAAGGAATCTTGACACTGATGTCATCTGCAAGTGACTTACACAAATCTAAATACAATAACTTATAACAGATCTTGATGTCAGTGTAACTTTTATGAGATTTAGACAAACCTTAATATAATACTTAAGACGGAATCTTTACACTGATGTCCCTTCTATGTGACTAACACAAACCTTAATAAAGGTATGTGCAACCTATGGCCCTTGACCTGGTTTTATCCAGCTTCATTTACATCATATGAATAAATTAAAAAATCGCTATCCAGCCAGTGCTCTGGAGGAAGTTACATACGCCTGCCTTAATACAGTACCTAACAGAGCATCTTTATGCTAACGTCATTAACAATACCAGAAAAGAAATAACTAGACATTATAAGAAATCTTTAGTGAAAACCCCATGCTGATATGACCATCCATTTAGGAGTACAGTGGTCCCCTCATGAATGGCACCCCTGACCAGCTGCCACCCACATTTTATGGCCAGAATCTCTTGGCACCTACAAGTTTATGTCCAAAAGTACCCCTCAAGAAAGGCCACCCCTCTAACGTGATCATCAGTGCAAAAATGTAAAACCCATCACAAGCAGCCACATTTTATTTTAATATGTGTCTAGAACCAATATTTAATTGATACAGTAACTTCAGTAATCCAATTATCTTCATTGATGTCCATTTCCCAAAGTCGGATTTTCGTTACTTAAATAAGTGTTGGCTAAGTACACATGTATCAGTCACGTTATTATCATATCATTAACACTGGCATTTACAGGAAATGGGGTCAACAATGTTGTGATAGAGTTCTGGGCTTCACACAGCAATTGAGTTTTTGTCTTTGATGATTACGACCACACATAACTTTCAAGATAATAACATACTCAACACAGGCTAAATATAGAATTTGTGGATTAACACACAGAGAGAGAAATTAACCTTGGACAAAACAGGATACCAGACAAAGACAAAAAAGTTATGTGACAGTACATCTGTCACTTCCTTTATAAACTAAACATTTCATTTACTCTACAAATGTTTCATCCACATAATTAAACTGTAGTACAATGAGTAACACAGGCAACAATCATCACGAAACTTTAACATATCATCAAAGTAAAAGTTATTCAACTTGACAAAAATGGGGAGAGCCAAAATACTTTATGTTGGGAAGACTAAAACAAACAAGATCATAACAGATAAGGAGAATATTCTTCAGCAGTAGGAAAAATGAAAGAGAATTATTTTAAATGCTAAGCAATGTATGTACTGAGATTTAAATGGAATCTTTTAATGGTTTTGTAATTCGCATGTCAACAACACCCCACTCACACTTCATGCTTACGACTAAGAACTATTAAATAAGTCTGTTGTGAAGACAAGAAGAACCTTTTAATAATTAATGCTAATTTTAAATGGAAATATTAAATGCTTTGAAATTATATGTAACTTCTTACTAAGATGGGTGGCCTTTCCAGAGGGGGACTATGTTTGTGAGAAGTATGTGTTTGTGTAAAACACATACTTCTCACAAACACAGTCCTGCTCTGGAAAGGCCACCCATCTTATATAGCTACTTTCCAATGCTGAAGGAGGGCCATATAAGAAGGGGACTACTGTAGGAGCAAAAAGATTTTCAAAATGGCTGCCATGGCAGTTATACTGTACGTACAGAGCACCATTTTTATTTAGTACCATCAAGACCTTGAGATGAATGTGCCAGTAAAGTTTGACAGCAATCCTCCCACTAGTTTAGGAGACTAGATATAACAAACTTGTGTTAACAGATGCTGAATGCCATACTAAGATGCCAATGTATAAGTTCTTCGGGTATACAACCAGTGGAGCTATAAAAAGAAAATATGATAAATGATCATCCAACAAATCTTTAAAATTAAAAACAAGAGTCCCTTGAAGGGAATCACACTCTACTGCATTTGACACTATAGACCATGATATATTACTTCACCGTCTCCAGCATGTATTTGGCATTCATGATATGGCCTTACTATGGTTCAAGTCCTACTTGGTCAACAGAACACAAATTTTGTCCGCAAATGGAAAACACTCCAGCCCAGTTGATCTATGCTGTGGTGTTCCACTGGAGTCTGTTCTTGGACCTGTTCTCTTCATTCTATACATTCAGCCACTCTCAAGTGTCATAGATCATCATCCAGTGTCTCACCAACTGTATGCTGATGACACCCAAATACACAAATCTAGCCATCCAACTGAAGTTGAAGCTATCATCCAAGGCATTGAGAGGTGCATTTCCAATGTGAAATCATGGATGACATGTAACAAGCTACAGATGAATGATGATAAAACTGAAGCCATTCTGATTACAACACAAAGACTTTCTCATTCACATCCTTTACCTCAGACAATAAATATCAGCAACACCAACATTAAATTCACACAGTCAGTATGAAACCTAGGTGTTACTCTTGACAGTACTCTCTCACTGCACCAACATGTCATGAACATATGCAAGGCTGCATATCTTGAGCTGAGACGTATCAGCTCCATTCACACTAAAACATTTGTGTGTTCCTTAGTCCTTTCAAGACTGGACTATTGTAACTCAATTCTGTCTGGTTCGTCTCAATATCTACTCCAGAAACTTCAAAAAGTTCAAAACACAGCTTCTCGGATCATCCTTAGAGTACCACCATCAGAGCACGCCTCTCCCCTGCTCTCTACCCTACACTGGCTATCCATACGATCCAGAATTAAACACAAAATTTGTTCTCTGTGCTACGTTTCACTGACGGGCTCCAGTCCAACATACCTATCTGACCTCACCCATGTGTACACGCCAGCAAGATACTTATGCTCCTCTTCTGACACTCGTATTCTCATTATTCCCACTATGAAAATGAAATCATATGGACAACGCTCTTTTGCATACCAGGGCCCAACAACATGGAACGAATTGCCCACTGCACTTAGACACAAAGACACAGTGATCTCATTCAAGAGCGCTCTTAAAACTCACCTATTTCAACTGCAAGAACAGACTTAAAGACCTAATAATGTATCCTTACCTTAAATATTTACAGCATGTTTTCTGTTTTCTAATTTTGTGGCATTTGTTTTTATTTTTGTAATCATATCATTATATATGTTTTTTAAGTGTTGTCAAATGTTGTAAAGCGCTTAGAGCTTCTAAAGATTAGGCGCTATACAAAGTCCTCATTATTATTATTATTATTGGAGGGAATGACACTCTACTGGGCAAAAAGAATTTCCAGGAATTAAAAAAAACCAAAACATTTCTTCCTTTTAACTGTAAAGTCTTTAAACCATCTCTGATATTCTTCTGCAGTAACAAGCTTTTCAAAGTAGCTGCTCTGATACACATAATAGATGTCAGGTTGGCACCAATTCATTTAGAACAAAGTGGACATCATTTAAAGTCTTTTGGAAAAGCCCCATTCATCCATTCTGGGGAAGTAGTGACAACAAGACTTTTCAGACAGTTGTCATGGCAGCCATACTGGATGTATGACTGGCACCATTTTCATTCTGAACCAACTAGGCCTTGTAAGAAGTCTGTTGATGAAAGCCAGTTGACACAGCCATCCATTTGGAAGAAGAAAAGATAATAATATTTTCAAAATATGACTTTCCATTCCAGAATGGCAATAACAAGATTTTAAAAATGGCAGTTGTGATGGACATACTGGTCATCACATTGACACGATTTCATTTAAGACCATCTGGACATGATAATTAACTATTTGGTGTAAACCCCACATCAATATGACTTCCTGTTCAAGCAGAGTTATGATAACAACATTTTTAAAATGGCTGCCATGGTGGTCATATTAATGTGAAATTTTACTTCAGGACCAGCTAAAAATCATAACAAGTCCTATGTGTAATGTATAGTGTAATTCCTATGCTGATATGACCATCTATTCTGGAGGAATAGCAATAACAAGATTTTAAAAATGGATACAGTGTGACCCTGTTATTGCATGCTCCGTTATAACACGAATTCGGATATAACATGGTCATGGTGTGGCTCCTGAAATGCCATGTATTTTCTCACACACAAAAAAATTTCTTTCTTAACAGTATGAAAAAAACGTAAAATCATTTTGGGGAAGAGTTCGTGTATGAATAATACAAGATGATCGTGGCGTGGCTCCTGAAATTTAATATGTATTTTTCTTGTACATGAAAAAATAGTTTTTTCTTTTTAAAAGTACGAAAAATAACGTGTAAAAAGTTTATTCAGGGATCACACAGGGCTTTGCCAATTTCACAAATTGCGATATTTTTTTTTCCTTATTGGTGGCAAAATATACCATCTAGCAATTTCCTTTAGTTGGCGACATTGTTGGCTGTTTAAACTTGTATATACAACCATTGGTTTGGAGTGGAGAAATTCAAAGGCCCCATGAAAGGAAGCCACAAACTTGATATAAAATGCACTGAAATTTATCTATTGTTACATGAACAAATTCTTTGCCCATATTGACAAACCATCTTAACAGTGCACTGTTATATCATAATCCGCTTATGTTGACATCCAGCATGAGTACTGTATGCTGTGAGATACTCACTTTTTTTTGTTGACATTTCTGGTAGAAGAAATCAACTGGACGAGGCATTATCTTACAATCTATCTTTCATTGGATTTTCGGCCACTTGCTAGTAATTAATATATTTACATAGAC